>JABAYD010019997.1:0-18254 GCA_014822095.1 Diplotaxis tenuifolia
TTTCGTTGAGAATCGAGGGAGAAGAGAAGAGGTGTTCGTAGATTTCGTTGAGAATCGAGGGAGAAGAGAAGAGGTGTTGAGTTTCCAATGAGGTGTTGACACCTCGCGATGAACCCGTATCATAGAGGTTCATTCGGATGAACCGGTTCATCAGAATAAAAGCATTTTTCTATTTTTTTAAAAAAATTGGGTCTAAGAAACTGTGCCCATAAACCCCTTGTGATCCTCTGATGGGCATGCCCTTAAACAATGAAATTAGTCTAAAGGGACAATTTTCCATTGGTTTTGGGCCTAAAAAATAATTTTCCCTTAAAGTTTTTACATATTCACACGAAGGCAACTGAAAACAGTTTCCATATTAATAAAAGTAAAACAATGAAAAAGCTACAACACCACTATCACTAATTGACTAGTTAAACCACTATTTTATTCTCCTAAAATAAATCCATATTTTGTAACTATTATTATTGTTTTATAAAGAACTTGAATTGTTTATTCTGGTGCAGTACTATACAACCGAGTCATATATTGGATAGTTTTTGTAATTATTGTTGTTTTATAAAGAACTTCATGAATTGTTTATTCTGGTGCAGTACTATACAATTGAGTCATGTATCGTAAAGTTTTGTTCTTGATGTAAGTGAGAATCAAAAATAAATATCCATTATATGACTCGATTCGATTCCATATTAAATTAAGTCGGAAAATATAATATTCATCTCTTCTTTCTTCAGACATATGTGCTTTTCACCAGAAGGAAGTTGTTGTGTATTGCATTTGTCGTTGAGGCTGAGACTGACATTCCATAAAACTCATAAAAGCATTTTCATGCAACCCATCCAAATTCTGCCACAAGTGTATAAGAAAGAATTGTTCGATTATTATTAATTTTCGGTTAAAAGATTATTATTAACTTAAGCTCAATTCAAACACAACCTTTATGTAAATAAATTAATGTAGTTAAGGAAAAAGAAAGTTATGTGGTTTGGTAATTAGATAATTACCCAAAGGTCTTCGTCTTCTTGTATAGTGAAAGAAGAAGCAATCTTGGGGTTCTCTAAAACTTCGTCGTTACGTGCAAACCTGCCACGTACTCTCGGTCTGTTGTCCGCCAATGTTTTCCGGCATGCATACTTCAAAAAACATTTGATTTAAATAAACTAATTATGACCATGCAATGATGCAACTAAAAATATCCCATAATTTGAAATGTGTAAGCGTTTAGTTTGAGTATCGTTTCAAAGAAAATTCACTATGATGATATTAAAAGCAACATATTACATTTTAAATGAGTGAACTTCAAATTATATATTCCATTACTTGACTAGATGTTGTTTTTTTGTTAAAAGGCTTATACTATACTCCATATGAAGATCATAAACTAATGTTTATTTTATATTCAAAATGCAACTCGTTAAGAAATTTCAATATGATAGATTTGATGGAATCAAGATCACAATTGGGTTTTTTTTCTCCGTTGCTGAAAATAGAGTTTTAAAAAAAAATATAAATCTATTTTATTTACGTGACAAAATATTATGTCTAGACAGCATGAACAGTTATTATTACCTTAATGGTTTTGGTGAAGTTTCTTTGCGTTCGTTTAGCTCTATACTTTGAAATCTTCTCTTGACGTTCTTGGGCACTGTAACGCCCCACCTTCAAACTCTGTTCTTCGCCAGAAAAGGGCGTTGGCCATGAGCTCTCCACACCTAAAGGACTCGAGTATGATCTTGGCCCCGTAGTATCCATTCTCAGATTCTTCAAGAGTACACAAAAAGTTACTCTCAATGTTTTAGAGGTGAAATTACAGAGGAAAACAGCAAGCTGATACCTGCAAATCTCCAGTGCTGTAGACGCGTCGCATGTGATCGGAGAGGAAGGAGTTTTCAGGCGAACTTAACAGATTCTGATTCGGAAAACTCGATGAATCTTCCATGACTGAAGATTTAAACAGAGGATGCTCTGTTTTGAAACTGGGGAAAGTGTTAGTGTGGGAGAGGTTAAGGGTTTGGAGTTGAGAGAGTGGAGGAGATGAAGAGAGGAGATGATGAGCCGTAGGGGTAAAGTTGTCAAAGAAATTAAGAGATGGATCATCTATTGGATTGAGATAGGGAGTGTTGCTGAAGAGATCTGTTGTTGTTGTGTCGGAAGAAAACATATCTGGTTCAGTACTACTTGAATGGTGGCAAATTGAGGAAGAAGATGAAGACCCATCAAAGATATAAAGCCCAGAATCCATTCTTTTTTCTTAACAAACTTTAGATATTTCAATGAAGAAGAAGAAGAAGAAGACTGCAAAACACTTCAATCTTTTGGGTTATGCTCTGTCTTCTTTTTTTGGTTAGTTTCTGTAATTGAATTGACCAAATGAAACGGTTCCAGAGAGCACAAGTGACACTCGTGATCTTTGTTTTTGAAAAATCACCAGAATCCAAAAATGGCAAAAAGAAAAAATTAATGTAAAATTGGACTTTTTTCCAAGAAAGTGTTTTTCTTTCTTTCTTGGTTTAGTTTCTGGTTTCAGACCCAAGACATGACAGGTCCAGTTTATTTCGTCTGCTGGTTTATATAGCGGACAAAAATTTGAATTTGACAGATAAGCCCTCGTTTTTTATATTTTATGTATTAATCCATCTATAGTTTCTTTTTACACAAAAGGAATGCAGTGAGAAAGTGAAAACCCCATCCGTGAAAACCCGATCCTCATGCATGATGCATCAAAAGCGTCATGAGACTTCTCGCTCTGCTGATTTCAACTTGTCAGATATGTATATTGGATTGATCATAGATCGATTAGTTGATTAGGATGGTATTTAAAGAATAAAATGAGATGTTACATGCATGTTTAGTCTTAAAAATGAGTGTATGAGCTTTTTTTTTTACTTCACACGGAACGGAATTAGATGGTTTATATTGGATTATGTATAATCTAAGCAAGAAATTATACCCTCGGAATTAGAGCACGATTAATCCAAATCTCTAATATAGGTGCTTGTTTATTTATTTATTTATTTTTTATTTGATTTAAAAAATTAAAAACTAACTAATTGCGGTCACCATGTTATCATGAAGCCTGCAAACACTATAGCATCCAACAAAATGGACTGTTTACTTGGAAGCAACAAATCTTTTTGGAGGTTTTTTATGGTACTCACGTTAAACCTAAACAACAAGAAATTGTGTTAAAGATGTCCCTAGATGATTTATATTGGTTAAGTGATAAAATCCAAATTAAAAAAAAATAATAAACTACACTGTGTAGAATTGTTTCCAATAAATTATTGTAGTTTTAAATGTAAGATATTCCAAAAAACTGTAGAAAAATACATTACTAAATCAAATTATTCAGTGTCGAGAATCTTTGACAGGATTTCTCTCTCTCTCGTGTTTTTAATATACAGTCTACTTAAGAGTATTAGGCATGACATAAGCAAAAAGTAAGAACTGATTGAAAACTTTTGAAGTCGTACTGCTACTACTTGAGAAACAAATAGAATCTAATTCGACCACTGTTACTGCTACTACCGCTGTGAAAAACTGTGTCGATAAAAAATAATTGTACTAAGATATAATCTGGAATATACTTTTGAGATTAAAATTGTGAAGCAAGCTATGGAACCTTTATTATAGTGGTTTATGCTAATCTAATTAGTTGACAAAAAACGGTTAATCTAAATAAATAAAGTAAGAAAATCTATTCATTTACACAGTATAAAAATATTTTAAACTAAAATGATGATTTTAAAAATTTGTAATGATGATGACTGATGCCAGTTAGGTGTAATTATTGTATGTTAATGGGCCGAGATGTTTTTAGTCCACACAAATTATAGCAGAAGTAGAAAATAACTAAGTACTGAAAAATTGTTTCAAGAGGCAAACAAAGTGGACACTTGTTAGTCCTGAGTTCAATCTTCTCTCTGTCTCACCCTTTTGCGTGTGTGTACTATTGTGTGTGTGTGGCCACTAATGTGGTAAAAGCAGAGAGCGTTGGTAGGAAGAGTAGACACAAAGGGAGGGAGAGATCTTATCCATGGCGGCTATTGCTAGTCTCCAAGCAAGTCATCTCAAACTCGGGAGACGTGGCACCATCGGATGCGGGATCGCAGAGCCGAGTGGAGAGCAAGCTCCTATAGGGCAGAAGACTAGATACAACGATGGCCTAGCTGAGAGAGTGTTCATGGGACTGTTCGCCAGGAAGATGGACAAGTTTGGTGGCTCAAAGAAGAAGAATTAGGCGAAGGAGAAAAGGTTTTGGGACTACGACTACGAGAGCTTCGTTGAGGTTTCAAAGAGAGTGATGCAGGGAAGATCAAGGAAGCAGCAGCAAGAGGTTGTGAGAGAGGTTCTTCTCTCCATGCTTCCTCCAGGCGCTCCTGAACAGTTTAGAAAACTGTTCCCGCCGACGAAATGGGCAGCAGAGTTCAATGCAGCTCTTACAGTTCCTTTCTTTCATTGGTTGGTTGGTCCTTCTCAGGTCATAGAAGTGGAAGTGAATGGAGTGAAACAGAAAAGTGGAGTTCGTATAAAGAAATGCAGGTAGCTAATTAAGTTCAGATTGTTACTACTTCTTATGGAAGGCATGAGCATAGACAACTGATTCATTGGTTTTTTATCTCCAAAATTTTAAAACCTAAAATACATAAACATAAAGCCTCAAAATTATTAAAAACATTTTTTTATTAATATTTTTACTAAATTATTCGTAGCCCCCAAAATCGTTCACATACTAGCTTTTCTCCAACCATTGACTTGAAGGTATCTGGAGAACAGTGGATGTGTAGGAATGTGTGTAAATATGTGTAAGATCCCAACACAAGATTTCTTTACCAATGAGTTTGGCCTCCCACTCACCATGAATCCAAGTAAGTAATCTCTTTCCTCCTCTTTTACATTGGGGGGTTTGCTTACATAATTGCACATTT
This sequence comes from Diplotaxis tenuifolia, assembly GCA_014822095.1. Classification (NCBI taxonomy): domain Eukaryota; kingdom Viridiplantae; phylum Streptophyta; class Magnoliopsida; order Brassicales; family Brassicaceae; genus Diplotaxis; species Diplotaxis tenuifolia. The sequence continues at coordinate 4,929 of JABAYD010019997.1, forward strand.
CTATCCATTTTCTCTTGTAGATTTTGATGATATGATATATGGGCAAGTGCCTCCTGCGTTTGAGGATGATCCAGCCACCAAACAACCTTGTCTAGCAGACATATGTACGTCTTGCAAAATTCCAGATTAAATTAGATGTAGTTAGTATTGTAATTTAAACTAACACATGATGATGTTGCATGCATGCAGGTTCTATGTCCAATCCAAGCTCCCCAATCTGCCCTAAACTACAAGCATGAACAGCATTGGATAAGCAAGCTGTGCTATTTCCAAGAGATATACATTACATATTTTTTTGCAAACACATACACATAAATGTCAACAATGTAAAGAGTTTGATACTAGTTAGTGTTCCGTGTTTCTATTTTAAATATTTTGGTTGAGTTTATGATATACATACACTTGAGCTTATTCATGAAGGGTATTTTCTGAATTAATTCCCTCTAGCTAGTTTGTACAAAACTGAACAGGTGAAACATTAATATTTGAATGGACCACACCTAAGCGTACAAACAGAATGAAAAGAGTGTGATTGGGAGGTGATTAATTGAAAGCACATGGAAGTTGGTTGGTCCAACAAACAATCACAGACATTAAACTGTTATTGTTAGTTACCTAAAGAGTAAGACAGCCTTTGTTTCTGCCAACTTTTCTTACTCTCTAAAGATAACAGCTAACTTTGAGGGTCAAGAGAGAGAGAGAGAAAGAAAGACGCAAGAAAGAATGATTAGAGCTGATAAACACATGTGATGAGTCTGTCACCTTTACAACACACTTCCATCCTCTAAAGTGATAATAGATTAACCCAACTTTCTATTTCCTTTTTTTCCTTTATACTCAATACATTGTTTAAAAAATAAAGACATCACACCACCTCGCCTTTTACAGCTAAAGCTTTAGATATGGAGATGGAGAGGAGTCATGAAACGATGATGACTAGAATCCCCACTTTAGATCCTCACAATACCACCACTTCAGATATAATGGACTCTGTATGGAAACTTTATGACAACCCTTACTACTGTTGTTCACAGTCTCAACATCATCAACACCAACGCAAGTCTTTTATTTGGGATCTGAATTTCATAAGGGTCTTCATGGAATCTGAACTAGAGAAAGCTCGAGCCGAGATCAAGGACCTTAAGGCAGAGCTGGACTACGAGAGAAAATCTAGAAGACGAGCAGAGCTGATGAACATGAGGCTGGCCAAAGATGTGGAGGATGAGAGAAAAGGTAGAGAAGCTGAGGAGTTGCAATACAAGCGGCTCTTAAAGGAGAGATCGTCTGAGAAAGCAGAGATGGTTAGGATGAGACAAGAGCTTGAGGAAGAGAGACAGATGCATAGGTTGGCAGATGTTTTGAGGGAAGAGAGAGTTCAGATGAAGCTGTCGGATGCAAGGCTTTTCTTGGAGGAGAAGTTATCTGAGTTAGAGGAATCTAATAAAGAAAGAGACAAGGAGAGAAACATGATGATCATGAAAACAAAGACACTGGAGAGAGCGAGTAGTACACCCGCGAGTAGGAGGTGTGAGAATCCGCACATAAAGAGAGGGATCAAAGGGTTTGTGGAGTTGCCAAGAGTGATGAGAGCAATAAGATCAAAAAGTGAGAAATGGGGTTCGAAGATAGAGTGCCAAAAGGTTCAGCTCAAGACTCTGATCAGACAAAAGACCTCTCCAAGATGTGCTTCTATTCACTCATCTGCTTGATAATGTAAAAGCTTAGATTCCCTTTCGTTTGTATCTGAATAATCAGTATCTAAGCTGGAAGCTGTACTATTAAGAACACTCTTTGTTTGCACTAATATTCAGTGGATTTTTCAAAAAAAAAAAAAAATATTGATACTTACCATTTGAAATGTAAAGCAAATGTTTATAGTTTAATTAGCTTCATGTTGGGAATCAATTTAGCAAATACTGAATAAATTTGAACTTGCTTCCTTGGTTTCGGTATTGAATGATGCTGTGAATTAGAGACAGTTGTTCTCCCCTAAAAGTAAACCAATGAGATTCATAATCTGTCTTTTGGAGAACCAACGAATGAATAAACAAATGCATTTCTTGATCCTTCTTATTTGAATGATTGATGTTGTTTCTCTCTATGTTTGATACATACATCTGAAATGTTATTTGCGTATTCCGGGTAGGTCATGAGATCTTAAGGCCATAATAAATTTAGTGCTGGATATATGGAGAAAAAAAATGCTTTCAACTTCTGCAGGTACACATATGACTGTACTAGACCTCCTGTTTTGGCGAACAAAAGTCAAAATGAAATGGGAGTGAGAACATGAAACTGTTTATCAAGTGAATGAATGATAATACTTTGGTTTCTTCACACTTTGTGAACCAATGAAGAGATCCTTCTACATATTCATGTACAGGAGGGAGCTCATCAATTATCTCACACGGGGATTCAAGAGTGAACCTCCAAGCTTTGGTGCTAAAATCGGAAACTTCACATGTAGTTGTAACATCGCCAAACCCTTGAGAGTTATATAGCCAAACTGGTTTGTATGTGCCATTGAATATATCCTTACCAAATCCATGCAAAGATAATGGGTATATACCCAACCTAGTCAAATAGAAATGGTAGGAAGAGGGAGACATACCTTGTTGAAATTTGGATAGGGGAAGAGTTCAATGCCATCTAGTAGTTGGATTGGTCACAATACACCAGAAGGACATACTCTGAGATTTTGGGGCCATAACTATTTAGTAAAAAATTTAATAATTTGTTTATAGAAATTTAGAGATCTATATCTATAGAAATTACCTCTTAAGACATTGGGGGCCACGATCGGCACATCCCAGTGATGGATGAGGCATACTGGACCATCACAACTACTGGAACAAACAAAACGTTTCCTTAATAGGTAACTTAACTTGGGTAACTGATGATGATGATGGTATGTTTTTAGTATGATCAATCTTCAGCATCCTCATTAACAGAATTCTGACGACAGCTCAACTGTATTTCCTGGAAATGCTTGTATTGTATTGTATTGTGGATCTCCATTGCTTGGATTCTTGCTCGAATCTTATGAGACATTTCAGTGGAACCCTCTCATGCTGAAGCCATATGAGGAATATCAGACCTCTGTGCTGATATACACATATACAAATAAACTAGGTAATAACCCGCGCAAAAGCACGGAATGTGATTATTAGTTTGATTATTTAGTAAAGAACATATTAAATTTGTTTAATCTGTATATATGTTCAGTTTTAGGTTATTTTTTTTGTTTTTAATCTCCTAAAATATAATTATCATTTTAATCAATATTTATTTTGGTTTTTTTTGTTAATTGTTTTGATGTTCTTGGTTTTTTTCGGTGATAACCGAAAATTACTGTTATTTGTTTGTTTTCATGTTATGAATTTTAGATAGTAGTGATGTGGAACTAATGCTTTCATATTATATTTTCCAAACGGATAATCGTTAAAGAAAAAAATTATTAAGACAAATCATTTTACTACAATTTAGACGGTAATAAAAGAAGTAAAGAAAAATAATATTTCAACTTAAAAAGTTATTGTTATTGTTATTTGTTTATTTTCATGTTATGAATTTTAAATAGTAGTAATGTGGAACTAATGGTTTCATATTATATTTTCTAAACGGATAATAGTTAAAGAAAAAAAATTATTAAGACAAATCATTTTACTACAATTTAGGCTGTAGTAAAAGAAGTATTATGAAAAATAATATTTCAACTTAAAAAATAATTAGATACTTCATTTGTGGTGAGTACTCAGTTATAAGGTGTCACATCAAGGTGCTCATGTATATGTATATAAAAATATATAAAAATGGTTGATAAATATATAAAGATATTGTTAATTAATGTTAAATACCTTTTTTGTTCAAAATAACACATGAAAGATAAAAAAAATTAATTAAAAATAAAATAAACCTAGACATTAGTGATTTTTTCATATAAAGAAAATAAAATTGTATCTGTAAATATGGGAGACATCGATCGAATATTCGAGTATTTGGAGGCATTAATGTCAATTCGATCTTAGCCACTTGGATATTCTGTGATTCGGAAATCCATTTTTTTTAATTTTAAAGAATATCCAAGCTGATCCGTAAATAAAATAAAATTTAAAACAAATAAAAATATAATAATGATACTTTATTACAAAAATAAACATTATTTGTTTTTTTTATAATTTTAATACCTAATATAATAAATTTAATACATAAAAGTATTGTAAAATTTATATAAACTATAATATATATAACATATATATATATATATATAATTCTTTACATATATGTATATATATGCATATAACGAAACAAATTGGATATCAATTCATAAAAATATTGATATTTGTGATTTGCTTCCTTTTCGGATATTGTATTTTAGTATTTGATTTTTTTTGTAGAGTTATGGATATCCAGATTTTTTTAGTTCAAATCAAAATAGATATTGAATTGAATACAAATTTATGAATATTTTTCCAAACTTTATCCATATACAATAATATATATATATATATAGTTTTTGATTCGTAATCTGTTTGGCTTCGAACCAAAAAAATCCAGAGTTTTAATGGGTTATGCATGTAAATTTTAAATTAAAAAGAATATTGTGTAAAAATATTTATGAATATAATGTAAACGCGTCATCATATTTATTATCAAATCTTTGTCGTGCTGCCACGTATCCATTATAGTGTGAATGCATTGTTTAGAATGCTTCTCCTTTAATATATAAGAAAGGGGTTTTAAGCAAAAGTTGTGTAATTATATATGTATAAAATGAATATCGGGAGTCCTTAACAGGGGTTTTAAGCAAAATCTGTGATTTAATTAAATCAAAACTAGTTAAAAGGTGGATAATCGATCCTTAGTTTAGGTTTTTGTGATCGATTTTTAGGGGGATTTCAAGACACGTGTCATCAAAGCAGTAAACCAGTTTTTTTTTCTCTTCTTCTCTCTCGTCTTCGTCGCCCTTGTCTTTCCTGTAATTCCCTTCTCTCGTCTTCTCCCTCGCGATTGAAGCGTCTCCTCTCTTCAATCACCGTCATGGATGTCTTTCCCTTCTCTCGTCTTCTCAGTCTCATCTCTGCACCATCGAATCTTCACCGGAGACGATTGCAAGTCGTGATCAAATACCTACGAATCGCAAAACAGTTTCTCTTTCTGTCGGTCTATATGTAGTATGATCATCCTTGAATTGTTTGTATTGACGTTCAATTGCTGTTATTGTTTGTGTCTTTGAGACATGAAACGGGGATAGATAGATCCCGAACTAGAAATCCTACTTGCGGATACGAAGAATGGGGATAGACAAGCCTAGAAGATGATCACTGAGGTAAAAGGATCAACTCGAAGAACCTGAGATCGTACGCGAGCTCTTGTATGAACTTAAGCGATATAACTTGAGAGAGAAGTAATAGGTTTGAAGAAAATAGTTTTATTATTGATTGGTTACAAAGCTTGCCGTAAGGTTTGCATTATAAAGAAGAAGAAAACGTAAACCTAATTAGGAAAAAAAGAAGATAAACTCCTAAAAAAAAAGAAAACTAAAATAAGATAACGATGAAAGATTCAGGTGACTTATCCTGTCACAGTCTTAGATGATGAGATGCTAATCGATTCCATTAATTTGAGTTGGCTTAAAGATTGTGTTATTGTATTGCGTAGAAGCATAGGAATGAATCAATTTGGCTTGGGTAGAAGCATAGGAAGCTATCAAGTTTGATTCTTTGATCAACATTGTATTTGTGTGGCTTGGCTTGGCTTGAATTTTATGTTCCTTCAGGCTTACCTTTATACTTTTACTAAGAGGTTTCTGATTTACTTGATGTATCCACTTATTTACAAATGTGTGTTTTGCTTGCTTAACTTTCTATATTCTGAACAAGAATCGCGACGGATGTCAGGATGTGTAATTGGTTTCATAAAGAAACATGTGGATAGCATCGTTGATATGTTGTTGATTCAAGTCTCTTATAAGCATATCAAGAAACACCTAGTGTAGTGGTTCTGATGATCCTTGTTGTGGGATTGCAGCTTTCACAAGTGATAACATCTCTGAGACTTCTATGCTTGATAAAGTGGATCATAGCATCCATCAAAGCAGAGCAGAAACGCTTCGGCCTCTGAAGTATACTACTGATCTATTGGCAGAGGGCTCCGCATCAGATCCTAGAGACACAACAATGCAGCCGTGTCCTGCAACATCAAGTGCTCAAACCCGATCAGTGGTAGATTTGGATGCTTCTCAAGCATTCACTCGATCCATCTCGACTCAAGTTGGTAAGCTAACCTTTATTTTTTTTTTTAGGAATTGTTAGTTAAGAAACTACCAATGGAGCATAAAAACTAAGCATTTCTTAATTAAAGTTTTTAACTAACATTTATTATTAAAAAGTTATTAAGAAGCTCAAATGGAGTTATAGGGTTAATCATGCTCAAGGGATAATACTCGATAAATAATCATATGGATTTAAGCAGAGTTTCAAAGGCTTAAATGCTTCCAAAGATTAGTCTGCAATTCTTGTTTGTCAAAAAATTTCTGGAGCAGCCTGAGGAAAACTACTACATTTTAAATAAAACATTAAGAACAAAACAGAATTACTGATGGTATAATATGTACATTTTTCGTAAAAACAAAAGATATAAATAACATGGTTAGAGTTACTATGAAGTAAAATCGTATCGTTTAGAATTATTTGAGTTCATCTAGTCAAGTATATAATAGAATAAAAACACTAGAAATAACGTACACAATTTTTAACATGGGAACCTGAGTAATATTTCCTGTTTTTCCAGGACCTGATTGTTCTTTACATATTTATCTAAACATCTTATGCTCACTGTAACTTATTTATCGGTTGACAAAAAAAAAAAAAACTTATTTATCGATTCTTTATAATCCAATTGGCGCACGAGGGTGGACGTGGAACCATCGAGGATGGGCTAAATTGCTTAGGAAGATTTGTTAAGTCTTATAAAAACTCGAAATACTAATATATTAAAGCTAAAGAATGATTCATCGTTCATACCTTTTTACTACGCTTACGCTTTCTAGTCAAAGTGGGTCGACCACAACAAATATTGGAAGACATCTATGATTAATTAAACGACTTCTCCCACTTTAATTAGAAAATTCAGTGTGTTCGTTAAAAAGTATAAGAAAAATTATATTATACAGGTAATATGTAGAAATTATCATATTAAATTTTATCAACTTGTCAAACTATCAGTTTGTAACATAGTTTAAAAAAAACAACATTTTGTATTAACTAACAAGGGCTATGCTAGAAAGCTTCATATCACCACACGAATTTTAGTTGAAATATCTTCATAATGGGAATGGTGGAGAAGAATACATGATCTATAAATTTATTAGTATATCTTTTTCCAATAGCATGTTAACTTTGCCACTTTCAATTTAGTGACAGAAAATTGGTATTGTTGTAATTTAAAATTATAGTTAAACTTTGCTATTTTTTTATCAAAATTATAGTTAAACTTACTATTTATTTGTTATTATTTCAACATAGTTTTTTCTAGAGATTTTTTTTTTGTGGTAAACCGAAAGCAAGAAATGATTAGAACTTAGAAGCGTGTGGGCTCGTATAGTTAGAAATAAATAAGCGCACGCATAGACCATCCACGTGGCGACAGCATAAGAGATTCCAAAGTTTCAACACATGGGAAGCTTCTCCGCGTCACGCTCTCTGATCTCTCAAATTCTTTGGAGGAAATTCTTCAAAGTCTATTTAATTGCCAATGGACAGTGTTGATCCTTAAAAACGCATAATTTTAATACGTCTTGAATTTTTGAGTGAAGAGAATATAGCCTCCATTGTTGATTATTTCACAAATCTCTGATCTAATCACCTGATCGCCTTATATCTTTTAATTGTGAATGGTTATGCAAACTTCACGATTATCTTCTAAATATTTTTTGATGTATCATTTACACCTCGTAGTGGGAAATGGCTACTTTTTTTATTTATTAATAAAGACCTAATATAAGGTTTTAAAAGAATTGTTCGGTAACACCAATGCATCGTATTCGTAACTACGTTTTGTACATTGGAATTTTTTTGAGTTTTTGTGATAAGTTTGAATAAAATAGAAAAAAAATTAAATAACACATTTATTAGTCTGTTAACAAAATTCGGATTTGTTTTCATCAAGATTCAAGACTATCAATAAAAGATAGATGACAAAAAAACTGTTAATGAGTAAATGGGTTTTCATTCAATAACAGGAAACAAAAAAACTCACGTTGATATTAATTCAAAATTTTAATTTTTTTTTTCTGAATAGATGATACAAATTTCGTCTGCTTCTTTCACTAACCTGTAATCACTACCTTTTTTATATACATCCATCAACGACAATACTAATAAATTAAATAACATATATTACAATTTCAAGAGAGAAGAAAAGAACTGTCCTAAAAAGGTTCAACAAGAAGTTCAGAAACTTCACTAGATTCAGACCAAAGCTTATGATTAAAGGCCACTTGAAGATCATCAGGTATAAACTGCTTACGACAAAGTGGACATGTCATCTGATTATAATCCATCATCCAACGGTCCAAACATCCTTTATGGAATATATGCTTGCAATTCGTCAGCCGTCGGATCTCATCGTCGTTTTCGAAGTCGTAGAGACACACTGCACAACATTCGGACTCGGGTCGGTTTAGATCCGAGAATCTGACAACGGGCAAGATATCTCCAGCTAGAAGCGCTGCTGAAAACGAGTGAGAGTCTTGGTGGCTTGAGCTTGGTGTTGGCTCGGGCCATGAAGATGAAACCCGTTCGGGTTCTAGGAAATCGGGTAAACCAATGAGCGAGAAAATAGTGGAGATTAGTTTTCGGATCAGACCTAAGAAAGAGAGTAAATGAAGGAAGATTCTTGGGAGAAGGAGCTCGGAGTAGCCCACCGGAAAACCCATTGACTCGTCGTTAGAGAGAGAAATGGTAACAAGTAGAGATAATAGACAGGAGGGAGAGAGAGAGAGTTTTGGATTGTAAAAGATGAAGAGGGTGTGGTTATATATAGTTGAGTATGTATATTAATATTAGAAGTGCTTAGTTAACTAAGTATTACTTTGTTAATTTAGTAGTCAATAATGTGTGTTTTATTTTGCGTGTTGTTCTTTTTCTATTTAATTATTTTGCTTGTTGAAGGATATTACGAGGAATGTGGTGATGATGTTTTTTAGGTTATAAACTTATAATAATATATCACTAATTATTGACTTGTTTTTGCTCATATTTATAGTTACAGTTCTTTTCTTCTGGATGCTATGTATTATTTAAGTTTTGTGATGTGCCTTTTTTTACATGCATTAGGTCTAAGTTTCCAGTTTACATTGGATTTTAACAATTAGCAGTAGTCTATGGCAGTAAGTAATCCTTAATTATCTTTACACTTGTTATCGCTCACTAAATGATATGTTACATTGACATCATTTTTTTGTCATCTATCTCAATAAAATTACAACACAGTTGATTGTTTGAATGATTACTTTGAAGATCCGTTGCTCCTTAGTTGTGAATTATGTGAGAAAATATGTAATCTGGTGTTCTATATAATATGTTTTGAAATTGTTATTAGAGATCAAAATGGATGGAGTGCATAAAAATAAATGCGAGATTATGAGTGGTTTCTTGATATATATATATATTTTTGAAATTGATATTATTATATATCCGTCTAGTTTTCAACTATTTATTATTTGATATATTAGCTTGTATAAGTATACCAATTTGTTTGAATTAAAAAAACTGCAATTATGTTGTTTAACTATAACAAAATTCCCGTATATGTGTTACATCAGAAAACAAAATTCCCGTATGTGTTAGGAACAAAATGCAATTAATGTGACGTGATTAACATAACAAACCCATTTACCAAATTTATAGAATATAATTAAATAGTTAGGAAAATTATATTTTCAAAGCCTTATAATCCTGATATATTGAAATCTAAAAATAATGGAGCATGCCGCGTACTGAAATTAGGCAATTTTCAATGCTCTTTTCAGAGAATTATTAAAGTTATAAAGTAGTATGTAAATCCGGAAACATGCTAGATAATTGAGGTAAAGGCAGATCGTCAGGTTCGTTTAATTCCAATTTCTCTAAGCTTTATTGGAATGTTTTTGGTTACCATGAAACTAAGATTTTTGTAGGAATATAGCTTCGTGTGAAAAAGGTATCCATGAAAATATGTTCTTTTCATATCCATTGAAATTGCAAAGCATAAAGAATCAGCATTTACATTTTATTCGATAAATTTGTATGCTCACAATGATATATACAATTCTTGATGAAGTTTTGGATTCAAAACCAAATCAGTTTTTTATTTATTTTCACATGACTAGTTGAGATATCACCAAGACACCAATCATATTTGTCATTTCCTATTAATCTTCACTTATTGACTTTTAAGTTTAAACAGGTATTATTTTGACATAAAATTAACTACGTAGAAAAGACTTTTATAGCTACTCTAGTTTGATTTTGATTCCGTTTGTCTGATATACGTCTAGAATACAATATTGATTGAACCAACCAAGAATATTTGGGGATCTATTTAAGAGAGGGGGTCATATGGGTATCTGACTAATATGTATGAAAGAGCCAAAGCAGCACTGACCCACCCCACACCCTCTCCATCTTCTTCTCCAACATTTCACATTCCCCCATTTAACACTTTTTGGTTGTAACTATATACATACATTAACATGCTTACCATACTGTTAATTATATATATATATATATATATATATATATGCATATCATTTTATGCATCTATATTTTTTTGACAACTTTATGCATCTATATAACTTTACCAATATTTCACTGAATAAAATTTCACAATTAATTTGTTTTGCTTTGTCAGCATTTAAAAAATGTACTATGGAAAATTTGAATTCACCACATGGTTAAAGGTATGAGAGTACAAAAATCATCACTCTTTGTCTCCCACATACATGTAAGTAGATCAAGATTACAACACATTCATGTGAATATATTATATAGAAAGATGAGTTTATAGAATAATTAAAAAGTGTCTACTATATTAATTTCACTAACTGACAGTTTTTGGCGTTATTAGATATATATTAACAGAAAGGCCAGCTGAACCCAGCAAGGATTAATTCTTTTTGTCTGGACAGTTAATTTAACAGCCAAATTCGTTTAAGAAAATTAAGGAAAATAACTTTTCTTTTAAGTTACTAAAGAGAGAAACATTCTCATTTAAATTGTTTGGGTAATTTGGCTAATGTTACAAAAGAGCTTTGTTCAAAAAGTTAAGATAATAATAATTACACCCAGGGTTCTGTTTGGATTTAGTTTAGGACAAGCCGTTTAGATGTCTATTAAGATTTAACGATCTTTGATGAGTGGGCGTGAAAGTTTGATCCATTTTAAGCATAATAAGTTTCTTTTGTTTAACCCTCTTCTGTTTTCAATTCACGTGAAAATATGAAAACTTTAAAATTGGGAAAGTAGATAATTAAACAACGTAGTTTTACGTTCAAACTTGTTGGAGTTAAGCTTCGGGCCCTATGTAGATTGGACTATGATCAAAACCCTAATTAAGTACAAACTTTAAACTTTGAGCCTGCGAGTTTCTTATTTTATTTTGAAACCCGTAGTCAGCGTGTTACTGGGTAGTGATATATACTCTTTATAGATTGGATTGTGATCAAAATTAACCCTAAGTACTTTTTTTTCCAAACCCTAAGCACTCGTATGTTTGTACGCGAGTCCATAACATCTATTTAAATTGCACTTTGCTAAAGATATGATATGCACTGTTGTAGTATCCATTTTTTCGGTCAACCACTGTTGTAGTATCTAGTATGTAAAACATATAAAGTTTACTATACATATAGAGACTTTGTTGTACGTTGTCCAAGAAAAAAAGAGACTTTGTTGTATTGGTAATGTACGGAGATTACTGTAGAAGCAACATGCTTTGCAGAAGTTGAACTATTATAAGAAAATGGGGACAGTAAACAATTATTAAAAGAATTTTGCTTTAAGTTTTTAAAGTAGAGTTAAACATCTTTAACTCGAAACTTGTCTGCTAATTCAGTGGAAACTACAAAGTTAATTCCAGTTTTGCATGTCAGACACTGTCGTTTTGTCAGTAAGCGAGCAACTATTCACACTAATTATCTTAGACAGCCAGCTAGACCATAACTAAAAGTATCCCAATATGTTTGTCTTTTTATTTATCAATACAGTATTTAACTGGTTAAAACTCATTTGATTTTTGTCCATTTGTTATACTTGCGCAGGTATATTTTTGGTTTATTCATAGTAAACACACCTAAGTTTTTGCTTGCTTTTTAAGAATTTTTAGTTCTTCGGAGAATGAAAAGGAAAAATAAAATGGAGCTCTTTATTGTTATTTTTGCTACTTATGAGATTAGTTCTCAAATGTGAACAAGTCACACTATGTTAATGATTGGTCATGTGGACTGACTTGGACCACGCTTTTCCTCTATGACACCATCATTATTGGCAGTCCGTTATCTAAAATCCCTTAACTTTTAACTAAAAACGCTAAGAAACTTTTCGAAAATCATTTATTTAAGGGACTTTCGGGAAGTTCCTTAGAGCATGATCAACCCAAATCTTGTATTTGGGGTGCTTATGATTTGTTTAATAATATAAAAGTGTAAAAGTGAATTAAGATGCTATGCTAAGCACCCGTTGATAATTTCGTGCTTCAATGAAAGGTTCTTATTTTTGGATGCTTAAAAAAATTAAAATATTATTTTTATTAAAAATAAAATTTATTTATTATATAAAACACAATACAAGAAACACTTAAAACATAGCATTTAAATCAAACATAAAAACAAAGATGAGAAAAAAAAGAGAACAATTCGAAAGAAACATCCGAACTCAGTTGTTATCTTGATTTTGTCCAAATTTACGCCATATATTTTGAACCAAATCAACTTTGAGTTGTTCATGTATATGTCTATCACGAATTTTACTTCAGACACCCATGGAACCGGCAACAAATGAAGGTATCTCTGTCGAATACGTGAGATCAACATGTGAACTTCCGGTGTCTTCTCCTCGTAGGAACTTGAAACATCACAAAATTGTATCGATCTCGTTCGTCTTCTACTATCATATTATGAAGTATGATACATGCTCTCATAACTTTCCTAATTTTGACTGAATCCCAAAATGGCCCCGACTTTTTAACAATGGCAAAGCGAGCTTGCAAAACTCCAAACGCACGTTCGACATCTTTTCGGACAGCCTCTTGACGTTGAGCAAATAAAACTGATTGCGGGTCTTGTGG
>JABAYD010020000.1:0-15036 GCA_014822095.1 Diplotaxis tenuifolia
AAGCATTAGTACAAAATCACAGGCAAATTGGCCCTATTGTCATGGTTAATGTTGGCCCCATATCCATTGAACAATTGACACTTAGCTTCAGAGACAGCCAGTAACTTCCTCATGTCTCCTCTATTTATACTCAAATCTAAATCATTCACGAGAATTAGTAATACAAAATAACAATTAAAAAAAAAAAGAGAGTAATGGTTACTTTAAGTTCATCTTCTTCTTCAACACCAAACACATCTTTTGATTTCACGATGAGCAATAACAGTAACACTCTCCATAGTCCTTTCTCTTCTTCCTCTACTTCTTTCTCTTACTTGACAAGCAAGGAAGATGCTCTCAAGCAGAAGAACACCAATCCAGAAGAGTATCACGATGTTGTTGGACTCAGCAAGAAAGCTTCTGAAGAGATCGAGATCGGTGTGTTTGGAGCTGAGAAGTACTTCAATGGAGATATGGATTCCGAACACAGTTCTTCACTTGTCTCTCCTTCAATCGAGAGAATCTTCGCTGGTCCGAAGCAAAGCTCTAAGAACTCCTCTGAAACTCCGAGTCTCCGGTCTGAATCCAGCTGGAATAGCCAGAGCTTGTTGCTTCAGACCAAACTGGAGAACAACAAGAAGAAGAAGAACCCCATTAAAAGCCCTAGCTGTAACAGTTACTTGCAGGAGAAGGATGCTAGTAGCAACCTAAAGATGAGTAACAAGAAGAAGAGCTTTCTCCTGAATCTTGGCTGCAAAGGCGTCTGTTCTAACTGGAATGCAGTTGATGTCGTCGACGAGAAGAAGATCAAGACGCAGTTGAGTTTCTCTGGAAACCTAACCTCGGAGATGAAGCTTCATAAGAAACATCAAGAAGCAATGTTAGAACAGAGGAAGTCTCTTGAAATATTTGGTTCTCCTCTTATTGAGAAGAGAATCGTTTCCAAGAACTTTCCATGGGAATACTCAAGCTCTCCAAAGCATGAAGAAGAAGATGGGAGTGTGAGTGATTTAAGTTCAGATCTCTTTGAGATTGAGAGTGTAACAGGAAAGACAAAACCCTACCTTTCAAGGCAAGAAAGCAGCGATGCAGAGTCACCGGAATGTTATGCGCCAAGTGAGGTAAGCATAGCTTGGAGTGTAGTAACAGCTAGTGTTGCTGATTACTCAGTTATGTCTGAATGTGCAACGAGTCCTGTGAAAAACCGGTTCCCTAGAATCCCTATAACCGCCAAATCAAACCGAGAAACCGAGCCTCAGAGACAGAAAGCTAGAAGCGGTACTGGTGGTTTATTGATGGGTTGCAAGAGTCATAAAGCTGTCAGAGTTTCAGGTGATTCGTACACAAACGCGAACAGAACACCTAGTTATGTTCCAAGGTTCCCTGTTGAAGCTAATCCAACAAGTATCGAGACAAGGAGAAAAGTAAGCAGTAGTTCCGTCTCTCGCACGCAATCTCCTTTTCTGTATACTTAGTGATGCCCTAAAACCTGTGTTCCTTTCTCTTTACATGTAATGTTTATTGAGTGAACCAAGATTTGTTTTGTTAATACTTAATACCATATTTAAATTTATTATTACTCATTTTTCATCAATCAATAGGGGACTGCACATCAGTATTACTTGTTTCTAATCTTCAAAAAAAGACAACCAAAGAATGCAAAACCATGTGAGCCATGAATGGGGTAACTATAACCCTTTGTTGACTCAGGAGACATGAATTTAATGTAGCACAGAGACTGGTCACTAAACACAATGGTCCACCGCATTTTCATGTGTGCTCGTCTCAAAGAATGGAAAGGTTACCTGATTAGGGGTTTAGATTTAACGGTTTAATGGAACTCCGTACGAGTTTACCTAAAAGAGCCAATAATGAGGAAACTCAATTAATCAGTGGACAGTGTCATTTCACCTAACATATGTCTTAAACGCCAATCCAGAATCTTTTGGTCCAGAGCTCATCTTAAAGACCATGTGGTTGATAATGAGATAAAGTAGAAGAAGACAAGAAACCTTAACTGTATCATTGATGATGATGTGTCTCGGTAACCAACTCCAAAGGAATGTTAAGACTGATTGTAACACAGCTTAAAGTGATCCAGATCTCACCATGAAAACAAACTTTTGATCTTTGAACCAATACAGTGAATTCAACAAGGTTGGCATATGCATATTTCAGGAACATAGATGACTCAGATTTGTCAAGAAAACATTCAACCATGTCCTAAAGTATATTATTGGATCCTGAAGATAAGTATTGTATCATTTTCAAAGGTCCACTTCATCAATAATTGGGCAATCATTTCATTGGTCAATGAAACTAACACACTAGAGAAAAATGATAAAGTTTTCACGTGTAAGGGATAAGAACTAACAACAGCAAGAAGCAATGACTCTGTCTGTATATGTGTATGTCATTGACTAATAAAGAAGATAAACAAGACCACCACAAGTCTCATAATCTGAAACTGTAAACAGATCCAATAGAGAATATCTGAATATTCGAATATTACAAGATGAATCAACTGCTAGCTTACACAGAAACATACATCCGCAAATCGAAAAGGAGAGACTGGGATTGTATGTACACAGTTACAAGTACACAAAGGTTAAGTAACGTAGCAATGACAATAAGCTCCAAAAAAGAAAAGAAAAGTCACTCATCTTTGGATACTTTGATAGGCCGTGTCTCAAACCCACCACTAGCTCTCTTCTCAAGTGAATAAGGCAAGTAAGTACCAAGAACCCTATCCCACAAGACAAAGAAGGGCTGCGAGAAATTATACTTACTCCCATAGAGCTGATGATGAACATCATGGTAAGCAGAGTTATTCCTAAAGAAGATATGAAACGGGTTCCCAGGGAGCCATAATCCACAGTGATCATCCACCGTCTTGATGGTAGCGAAGGAGAAGAAAAAGATGGCAGTTCTTGGGGACATACCGGAGAAGAGGAAAGACAAGGCGCCACCGATTGTGTCCAAGAGAAGACCTTCTAAAGGATGGTTGTATAAGGCTCCGTATGAGTAAGGGACGATGAGGCGGTGGTGTTGAGAGTGGATGTGTTTGTATAAGAACTTGTTGATGTGCATGTAGCGGTGGATGAAGTATTGCCACGTGTCGATTACAAGCATGGCGATGATGAATTGCTTAGCGAGGAGTAGTAGGGAGAATTGCTGTGGTGTGGAGGAATCTGCATCATCACTTCCTGTTATCTAAAAGAAAGAAACAAACATAATATCAGGACAAAAGATATTATAACAAACGATCTCAATCTAAAACAGACAAGAGATCTGAGTTCTGTTTCATCAGAATTTAAAACTATTTTTATTTGAATCCTAAATCATCTACAAACTCGATTCATCATCTTCTGGACAAGAAAGGTGATTCATTTCAATAAATAGATCTCTAATTCATTCATAAAGTTTCGATCTTTCAATCAAGGAGAGGACAAGGTAAGGAGAGAAAGGGATACCTTGAAGAGAATAACGGAGATGATGGCTTGAAGAGTCTGTTGAAGGAGAACGCCCTTGACGACGGCGGATTTGGTAACGAGATTCTTCTCGTCTTCGTCTGTCTTCGAATGCAATCGATATCTATCCAAAGATCCTAAGCAAATGTACATCCCTGAGTACACCCAATACACCAGAATCGGCACGAACGTGCCTAGAAACTCATCGGATATCTCGAAACCCATCATGATACTCTATATATGTTCTCCTAAAACGAATCAAACACCGCCTGAAGAAGAATATCGCAGCACTCTTCGCTAATGAATGACCCTTTTTATCCAGAGCTAAACCTACACCAAGAGATGAGAGAATCTTCTTCGCCGCCGCACGGTGTTTTCTCTCTTTCTGCGTCGAGAGGAAGAGGACGAACAAGACGCGGAAGATCTAATAATATGACTTTTCAATTTTCGGTATTTTAGGTGGGGCCGGATTTTTCTGGACTGTGCACGTGGCGGAAGAAGGTTGGTTAAGGTGCCAACTGGTTTTGATTTTTATGCGCGCAAATATTATTAAGGTTAATTAATAAATAATCTTGATTAAATTATAAGATATGATAGGGATTTATGAATAAAAGTTAGTGTTCGAAAGGAAAAAAAGAAGAACATAATCATTGATTTGCCCCTCTGTTCTCGCTGGATAATTCGTTGGCTCCCTCGTGGGGGTGGTAATAATTTGATATTTTTATTTGTTTGTTTAATATAATATAATATCACAATCAAAGTGTTTTCAAAGCCAAGATATAATGTCGTCTACAATACCAAATAAAATCACATCAAGAAGAGAAAATGGAACACTGCTAAGACAAGTAAATAACGAATCTATTGTGTTACAACAAAGCCTAGTGCACAAGATGAACTTGCCAATGATTCCTTTGCCCCAGAAGAGAAGAGAACTTTGTTAGCAAAACATGACAAAGTCACACTTCCTTTGGGGAGGGCCAAAAACAATAGGCACAAGAACAAGAGACGACCTTTAAGACTCTGCTTTTGTTGGCTCCGATGATGATTCTTCAGGACCTCCAGATTCTTCAACAAGCTGGTTTAAGAAGGGACAGACAAGAACAAAGCAATGTTATCTATCTCAAGTCGAGTAGAGTCAGCCAGTGATAGAGAGTAGAACATACCAAAGAACCGACTTGCTCATAGGCTCTCATTACTTTTGAATCTTCCTCGTATTCATATCCCACTTGTAGAATCCTTGGCCCGTTCACTGACCAAAATGCCCTTCGTCCTGCCTCCTGCAAACATCAAACCAATGAAGTTTTGACAATATCAGCCGACATTTCTTTAGAAAAAAAGAAAGCGAGATAGAGAGTTTTTATACCTGTAAGATGATCAAATATATAGCTTCGAGTGTCTGAACACGAATGTCAGCATCAGTTACTGGTTCTCGCTCAATGGATAGCGCACTTCCAAGCTCAGGTGGCATTTTTGAGATATCTTCCGCACTGTATATCTAAGGAAGATAACATCTAAATAGTCAGAAGCTGTTGCCCTGTAAAAGAAAGATAGCTATAAAATGAAGGAACAAACCTTACTGCCTGCAACTGGTAGGAGGAGAGCAGGCCAGAGAAACTCTGAAATCAAGAGTATATTCTCGAGCTGGTTCTTGGCTTCAAAAGAACAGTTACGGATAGTCCCAGCAACCTGAAAACAATTAAGCATAAGCCTTGTTGAAATTGCTCTGAAAAGTAGGCTAAGTAACAAGTTTCATTAAAGAGGACAAACTCTTTTTAAACGTACCCCTTTCTTACGCAATTGATTTGTTGAATCAAACTGCCTAATGATCTGTTTAAGTAGTCCTCTCTTTGGCTCCAGTAACATTTTCCTCCCATCTTCTGTTTTTGATATGTTCACTAGGATTGAGCCAACATGCTCAAACTGATCATCTGGTCCATAAATAAGAGAAAGCACCAGATTTTTCCAACTTTTAAAGATAAGCAAAGGATAACAATGGGGCACTAAACACTAACAGTAAGCAACTAAACATAACCTTTCCTTATGAGCTCTGTAAACTACTTAAATGATTAAAATGCATATACATCAGAATCACAAACATAAGTGGACAACTCTTAACTAGTAAACTATTGGACTTGTAGACCTTTGGGTCTTACTAGGGATTAGATATTCCAATATGAAACAAAAAGAGAAAGATCCAGAATATCGTATATAGAACTAAAAGATATACTTCGAAAAATTACATAACAAACCGAAGACTAAAGAGCTCAAGAGCATAGCATACCAGCAGATTCTCCAGAAGACCTGCAAAATGACCTAACAAGCTTCATGATATGTAGTCCACGCATCTTCTGATCCTCAATCTAACACAATTCATAGAGTTCAACAATAATTAGCTACCTCACCGTTAAACTACCAAAAGACAAACCCTAGACTCTCTCTTACACAAAGTTCGCTTAATAACGCAAATAACATCGATGATAAACTAAAAAAAAAAAGATAAATGACCTGAAGCAAGGAAGAAACACCATCATCCAACTGAGTGAGATTCACAAGAAGCATAACAAGCAATCTGGTAATACAAGACTCTGGCTTATACAACATGTCCATAACCACTCTGATCAAACCCATCTGAATCATCTTCCCAGCCAATTCAGAGTTCTGGGAAAGGTTTACAAGAGCTTGAGCTGATGGCTCTGAGACCTCCTGAGATTCAAAAAGTTCCAAACTT
This sequence comes from Diplotaxis tenuifolia, assembly GCA_014822095.1. Lineage (NCBI taxonomy): Eukaryota > Viridiplantae > Streptophyta > Magnoliopsida > Brassicales > Brassicaceae > Diplotaxis > Diplotaxis tenuifolia. Next base: position 6,178 of record JABAYD010020000.1, read on the forward strand.
TATCAATAACACTAATCCAAATCCACAAAAATCAGAGCTTTTTAGTGTTATACTATAATCAAAGGACCTTGCTTTCACTAAGGAGGCGAGAGAGTGATGGAAGTAGAATCTCTGAATACTTGGAGAGAGATTGTAAACCTTCCTCTGAGCCAGTTAAGCCACTAACAATCTCCACCGCAGCTTTCTTCACCTGCACGTTGTTACTTGCTATAATCAGAATTCAACAGAAGCCCTAGAATCTAAAGTTGTCGGTGCATCTCAGAAACAGATGAAACCAAGCTTACAGGAGGAGAAGGAGACGATAGAAACTCGACAAGCTCTTCTAGCTCCGTCGCCATATCTCTAGTCTTCGAAGAGAACTTCGCCGTACAGAGAGAGAGAGAGTACTCACGTGTGACTCCACCAACTTCTCTGCGCGCAATGTCTCTGCCGGCGAACACGAGAAATCCTCAGGGTTTTTTGTTGCCATGAGGAATACAAACACCCCAAGCTGACCTAGAAGGTTCCTAGAACCGACAAGGAAAAACAAAAATGAAAACCGGTCCAAACATTAAACCAAGATCGCGAACCAAACTCATACAAAACACAGACCGTCCTCTCCATGTCGGATTTTTATTTTTTTTAATCTCCCATAGACATCTTTGTAGAAACAAATCTTTCACATTTGGGGCTGAAGAAAAGATGGAAGCTTGTTTGAGATGTTCACGAGGAAGCAATCTAATTGAGGCGTTGAGACCAATCCGCAAATTCTCCGGTTCTCTCCGCTGTTTTTCTTCTTCTGTCTCTTTCAGCACCGGTGAGTTTCCTGATTCTCGTGACATGCATTTTGATTCAATTGAATTTGGAATTGTGTATTGTGTCAACAAGGGTTCTTATAAAAAAATGTGAACTTGATGCACAAAAACTGATTTTTTTTTTTTGTATTGGGTCTCTGTGGAGAAGACAAGCCGGTGAAGAGAGCTTATGATGGTTTGTTGCTTGACGCTGGGGGAACTCTTTTGCAACTGTCGGAGCCGGTCCATGAAACTTATGCTTCCTTGGGACAAAAATACGGTCACTTTCTTTACACTTGTTGATACAAAACCAGTTACATTTCTTCGGGGATGATCACTGAGTTGTTATGTTTTTGTATCTACTGGTTCAGGTCTCAAGACAACGCCAGCTGAGATAAAGCAAGGTTTCAAGAGAGCTTTTGCATCGTCTTGGCCTGAGAAGTTGCGTTACCAGGGAGATGGGAGACCGTTTTGGAAGCTCGTTGTTTCGGAAGCTACTGGTTGTTCTGATAATGACTACTTTGAAGAAGTCTACCAAGTTAGTATATATCGAATCTGATTTCTGCTTTTATATAATACGGTTCATCTTCCATTAACAATTGCTTTCTTTGGCTTATGTTGTTATTCTCTTAGTATTACGCGAATGGTGAGGCGTGGCATCTCCCAGAAGGAGCGTATGAGACAATGTCACTACTGAAATATGCTGGAGGTTATTATTTACATTGAAGATGTAGAACTCTCTCCTTATTTTTTTTTGTATTCATTTTTGCTTATTTCTGAAACTGGGGCTAAGGTGGTTGCAGTTAAGATGGCTGTTGTATCCAATTTCGATACCCGCCTTAGAAAGCTATTGAAGGATCTTAATGTTATTGATATGTAAGCTTTCCTTCTTTTTTTTTTATATCTAAATCTGAGAATGCTGTAGTACTCTTTGTCATCTTTGGTTTTCACTTGTACAGGTTTGACGCTGTGATTGTATCCTCGGAAGTCGGATTCGAGAAGCCGGATAACCGAATCTTCAAATGCGCTTTAGGTTTTGCAGCTTGAACTGAAGTGTTGTTCCTTTGAATTGTCTTATACCCTTACATTGAATATTGTCTGTCATGCGCAGATCAAATCAGCGTCGAAGCAAACAGAGCAGTGCATGTTGGAGATGATGAGGGAGCAGATAAAGGCGGTGCAAACGCCGTTGGTATTGATTCTTGGTGCGGCATAAATACCTTCTTAAGTTCTTGTTCTTCTTTCTTTTCATATCCTTCATGACACATACTGTTTCTAATCAGGTTATGGGGAGAGGATGTGCAGACATTTTCAGACATTCAAGATCGGATTTTGGTTTCAGAACACTAAAAGCTTCAAAGATCTTTGCCATTGTGGTTTAGCTCTCGTCCAATTGAGGTAGTGGTGGAGCAACATTGGAGTGTCTAGCATTACTAATACGATTGGTTCTGCCATGGGCCTTGAAACTCTCAAGTACTTAGGTTACTAATGCATCTTAGTCTTTGGTAGTGGTATTAAATAAGAAAAACATCGTCTGACTTGTTTAGTATTCAAACCAAAATCAAATCTTACTTCCACTGTCTGAATCACATGTTGCAATACCAGTTATAATTTGAAACTAAAGAATCGTCAATTGATGTTTGAGTTGTGTTATAAACTCTTGTGTTATTTTGGTATTTGCATGCTCACCATTCAGTTGAGCGATTGAAAGTGATTATAAATTAAGAGTTTTTATTTATGATTTAGAAAAAAAAAATCAATCCAATAAACCACGTTAATTATATCTCAGAGAAGGATTTAAAAGAAAACTAGCTTTTAATTCGCGCTTGGATGCTTTATGATTAAAATTTTATATAATTGATTTTTGTTTTATTTAAAATACGTTTTGGCATAAAATCAGTAGTACAAAATTTGTGGTGATGATTGTTTTGCATTAGTTTTTAGTTTCAGTTTTTTCAATTTTTGTTTTAAATTTTTAGTTTTTAAATTTTTAGTTTTTAAATTTCTTTTTTCATCTTTTAGTTTTGATTTTTAGTTTTCTTTTTGACATCGATTTTTAATTTTTAGATCTGCTGAATTAGTATAAACTGATATTACCAACAAAAAAATCTTAAATAATCAAACATCTAATTTAAAATTGAAAAAGATGACAATTTTTTTAAAAAAAAGTTGCAATAATTTATTTTATAAATAAAAAAAAAGATAACCCGCGTTTTTAGTTTTTAGATTTGATTTTGGTTGTATTTTACATTTAATTTAAAATAAAAATAAAAACTTACAATTGAAATTTATCAAAACAGAGTGATTGTTATTTAATATTAAAATACATCAACATTTTTAAGTACATGATTTAAATAAGTGATAATAATGAATTTTTTTTAAAATATATATATTAAACACCTGAAAATATTAATTTCAGTTAATTATTAGATTTCTATTTTTCAAAAGAACTGTTAAATATTAAACGATATATTACTATTTCTAAAACCTATTTATCTCATATAATTAGTAGATTTACATATTTGTTGATGAACGGTTAAGATATGAAATCTATTAGTTTCATATAATTAATAGATTTCCATATTTTGATAAATTGTCGGTTTTTTTTAGTTTGATTTACATATATTAATCATGTCGGTTTTATTTAAGTAATGCGGTCCAATCAATTATATTGCGTGTATTTTTTATTTATTTGTAATATTCTAAAAAAAATTAAATTTAAGTGACAATTTGTATCAGCAGATAAAAACATTATATTTTAATAGAGGCAGATTCAACGAAACTATATGGGCTGTAATAAGTCTATTTTATATATTATATGGGCTTCCTCACAAGCCCAACTTAATAACCTTTTAGTTGACCTAGAAAACATCAGATGGTATATAAATAAAATGCCATTTTCTGAGAGGCTTGGTCTAGCAGCAGCCCAGTGTTCAGGTTGAGGAGTGTCGCCATGGGAAGAAGTAAGTGTCTCGATCTCTCTCGCTTATAATTCTGCTACTTAGTGTTATCCACTGTATATCTAATTAGTGTGAATAGCTTTCTTCCGACACGAACTGCTTAGTTATGTAATAAGATTAGTAGAGCTATATGTTCCGTACATTTGGTCTGAAAATCAATGTAGGCTAATTTAGTTTGAATGGATGTAGGACCGGCTAGGTGTTACCGTCAGATCAAGGGCAAACCATACCCTAAATCACGCTACTGCCGTGGTGTACCCGACCCCAAAATCAGGATCTACGATGTCGGCATGAAGAAGAAAGGTGTCGACGAGTTCCCTTTCTGCGTCCACCTCGTCTCATGGGAGAAGGAGAACGTCTCCAGCGAAGCACTCGAAGCTGCACGTATCGCTTGCAACAAGTACATGGTGAAATCCGCTGGAAAAGATGCTTTCCATCTGAGGATTAGGGTTCACCCTTTCCATGTTCTGAGAATCAACAAGATGCTTTCGTGCGCTGGAGCTGATAGGCTTCAGACTGGTATGAGAGGTGCTTTCGGAAAGGCGTTGGGGACTTGTGCTAGGGTTGCGATTGGTCAGGTGCTTTTGTCTGTGAGGTGTAAGGATGCTCATGGTCATCATGCTCAGGAGGCTTTGAGGAGGGCTAAGTTTAAGTTCCCTGGTCGTCAAAAGATTATTGTCAGCAGGAAATGGTATAAAGATTGATCTTTTCTTGTTGGGTTTTTGAGAGTATTGTCACTAAGCTTATCAAGTTTGTGACTTTTTTTTTTTGTTTTTCAGGGGTTTCACGAAGTTTAACAGAGCAGACTTCACCAAATTGAGGCAAGAGAAGCGTGTTGTTCCTGATGGTGTTAATGCTAAGGTATCTCATTAGTGTCATCCACACTTTGATTATTTGGTTATTGTAATGTCTTTTGTGATGTTGAATGTGACAATGTCTTTGTTCTTTTTGCAGTTCCTCTCATGCCATGGACCTTTGGCTAACCGTCAGCCAGGAAGTGCATTTTTGCCAGCTACCTATTGAAGTTTCAGAACTGTTCTCTACTCTTCCAGAAGAATTATATTCAAGTCTGAAACTAAAGTTATCCTTGAAATTGTTTGTCTTTAAAGTTTTTAGTTGGACACCTTCACTATTCTGAACCTTTATGAAATGGTATTACTTTGGACCAGTTTCCTTTTTTTCTCATTGGTGTAAAACCTTTGATTCTTACTTTACCGCAGGACTAATGAAATCAAAGAACTTAAGAACTAAAATTGGTGAAATAAGCTGGAAATTTTTGTTTGATTCTTGAAGATATGTTGTTCAGTTTATTTTATAGGATTCGTCTTATAAGATTTTTAGTGTAAAATAGATATAGATGCAACTTTCTAGCATAGATGGTTGATTGGAATGTTCTTTCATTTCTAACCCTCTTTCTTTTGGTTTCTCTTTAGCTACAATGTATAAAAGTGCATTTGAAATTAATAAAGCTTAGCTACACCTAATGTTAGGTGGATGTCATTTTTAACATTTATGATCTTAACATCTCACTAGTTTATTAGGATGAGTGATCCAGTAGAGATTGATAGATGTCCTCTACATGTCAAAATCATGAGCAACATTTTCTTAAAAGTTAGAACCAACAACAGGTCCAAGAACTTGCTAAACAGAGAATCAAAATAAATGAAACCTTCTTGAATGAGTTTAGGATATTACTTGCAAGTGAAAATACTGAATACAATTTATTTCACAAAAAATATGAATGGTATGTAATATTATATATTTGGAGATAACAAAGAAAAACATTGTATTTTAGAAAACAAATTCAAAAACATTAACAAAAGTACAAAACTGAAAGACTCTAGATTCTGAACTTTCTCCTCCAAGTTATTGTAAAACCTGTTTAACATTGAATCTGAATTAAATATTTTATAGCCAAAATGAATAACAAAAGACTGCAACTTTCAACCTCACTAAGCAGCCAAGAATCTTCATTCCACTTTGCAAAACAAAACAAAAAAATCTTCTCAACATAACATGTTGAAAAACTGTCAGCAACCCATCACTGCGCAATTGTAAACAAAATTTGACGAATGTTTCCTATCCAGCAATGTCCACACAGGAGGGCTTCTATCGTTACTTGGCACCCAAGAATTCAACTCAATGAACCCTCCACCAGAACTCCTAGGTCCACCAATCACAATCAACCTCTCACCACAAGCTCTAAACGCTAAACCCCAACCATTAACCGAACCAGCTCTCTCAGGCAACCTCCCTAACGTAAACCATTTCTTACTCTCCTTATCATACTTCCTCACCTCCATACCCGCATGATCCGCCGCATACAACTCATTCTTCACCACCGCAACAAGAGGCGGCGCTTCTGATGAAGCCGGCGTATCCCTGCTCCTCGGAGGCGACATCTCCGGAATCTCAGTCCATTTCTTGGTCTCCAAATCAAACTCCTCCCCGCACGTAAGGAGTTTGGATTCACTCCCGCCTATTCCTCCGATCACATAGAACTTCCCGTCCATGAACACACCGGAACACATCTTCCTCGGCTTGTTCATGTTGGGAAGTCTTGTCCATATCTGAAGCTCGGAGTTATACATCTCCGCAACATCACTGATCTTCCCTAAGGAATCACAACCACCAGCGAAGATAGCAATCTCTTCAAGACTCGCTGAGCCGAACAAACACCTCGGAGAGTTCATCCTCTTACCGAGAGACCAAGAGTTAGTCAAGAGACTGTACCTATACACAACGTGGGAGGAATCATCGTCTTTGCCTAAGACAAGCAAGTCTGTTCCGACAGCGAGAGACTCCTTGTCCGCACACATGAAGGTGACACCTGAAGGCATCGTTGGGAGATTCATCCAACGTCTTTCGACAGGGTCGAAAGCAACCCATTCCAAGAGCTGGCAGGAGAAGTAAACCCAGTGTTCGATGATCTGGTTCTGTCTCCTGAGTCTGTAAATGGCTCCGGACTTAACCAGAGACCGGAAACTCCGGTTTAGGGATGCGATTGAGTTGTAATCGGACCGGGAGCAACGGAGTAGACAGCTTATTGAGTTGTCCCTGCCGATGTCGTTGATTAGTGAATCTCCATCGTGAATTGACAATCTCATGAGTTTGAGAGATTTGCTTTGTCTGAGATTAAGCTCAACATCATCGAAAGCTCTTTTGCGGTTTGTGAGGTTAGATTCGGAGGAATCTTCTTCGGATGATGGATGCATGTAAAGCCACTTGGATTCTGAGAGACGAGAAGATGAGAAAACCCTCGATAACAGATACGTTCGATCTTCCACCATCTTATAACACGAATACACAGAGAAACAGAGGAGTTAGATTCAATTGAAAAACAGATTCAAAGTATTCTCATTTCTACGATAAATCACCCCCTAAAACACGATTAAATGGATTCAGAATCACCGATCCAACAAACCCACGAATAAATATGTCAGCTTTCAATAGTTAGATCTCAAAACTCTAAACCCAATTCAACCCAGAGAGAAAAAAAGACATTAGATTAGGAATGGCTGATTCCGATCTGAGTATGATTCCTCAGCGGAGAAGAAGAGAGAATCTTTAGAGAAGAGAAGAGAAAGAGATGATAGATATATATATAATAATAAGAACAAGGAAGGTACTTACGGATTAACCAAAGAAGAAAGAAATAAAATTATAAAAGTTTCTGTTTCCGTTTCCGTTTCTTCTGTCGTCTCGCTCTCGGCGAATCGGAGTGAAGCTTATGAGCCTTTTTGGAGCTCAAATTCAACTTTTCTCTCTTTAACGCTTCTCTCTTTCCTTCTTTGTTCTTTTGGGTTAAAAGTGTTGAAACTGTATTTATTAGGGAACTAATTTAAATACTCTTTTTTTTTCTTTCTACATGACGTTAGAGTCTTAGAGAGAGTCCAAAAACATATTTAAGATAAGTTTTCTTTCTTTTTTTTCCACACTGATTAACGTATTAAAATCAAGAAATTGGATAGTTTTTGTTTTTGTTTTGTAGTGTTTAGTGTTAAATGTTCTAAAAGTTTCAGTGCTTTACTTTGTTTTCATATGGTCAAAGGAAGTTAATTTGCTTGGTAATTAAAATTATTAAGGGAAATTGCACCAAGTGACATAAAAAATTAAAATTGGCTAAGTAACCAAAAACACACTCTCTCTCCCCTTCTATGTTCCTATCTCTCTCTACTATCTCTCTAGAAAACTAATTTTGCTGTTTTTTTTGGTTATTTAACAAATAAGCCCAATTATTAATAACAGAAATATAACTATACATCATACACATAACACATCTCCATATTCAGTTTCTGTAATAAAATAATAATCAATTTTATATATTATCATTGTTATCTCACCATCTTCATATATATATGGTACATTTTCAGTTTCTCATCCTACCCAAGTACCTGTGTACTATAAAGTATAAACTACATTCTCTTTCAAACAATTCCGTCTGTACTATCATAAGAAAAATCATTTGAATCATCTCACCCACACTATTCTTCGCCAGATATATTTTATTTCGTTTGTTTTTCTTTTTCTTTTCAGTGGAATATAATAGTGGTATATGAATTGAAAAGAAAGGACTTATTATACGCATTTCCGCTAAAATATTATTGGGAATATAATGCTTATTTCCACCGAATATAATACTCTTTTTATGATTTTTTTTTTTAATTCGTCAAAAATAGTATAACTTACAATAAAACTGTACTGGAAAGAGCATGTATGTTTAACAGAAGTACTGAACAGAGAAATTAGGAATACGAGAAAGCTGTCGACAAAGTAAATCTAGGTTCATGGAGCACGTGTCAACGCACGTTGGAGTATGTTTTTGGGCATAAACCATGAAATTAGTGTCTTATTTGATTTAATACACAACTCTTTATTTGTTTATTGTTACAAAATATTACCGTGATTTACTGCAATTACTTAACTTATGTGGTGGGCGTTAAAGTCGTTGACCCCTATATAAACTTATGTGGTGGGCTATTTTATCGTCGAGAAAATATTAGTAGTCGTCCGTTTTCTTTGACATGTGTTTAATCATATTTTTCAGCTACGTGTCTTATTTAATTGTCGAAAACGAGTGATTCTTTAAAGCATGGATAGACAGATTAACATCTAACTAAGAAATG
>JABAYD010020045.1:0-13599 GCA_014822095.1 Diplotaxis tenuifolia
TCTTGTAATTACTTGAAGGTGATGAGGGTGAGAGAGTAAATATGTCATTTTCGAAAAAAATAAAATAAAAAAAAAGTGATGGCATTTTCGTGAATTATATGAACATGTGGGGTGAATTGGGCAAAATCAAGTTCCAAAAAAAAAGGAGGTTAGTTTTGTGGTTGACTTCAAGTTTTAGGTCAATTCTGCAAAACCCCCTTTTTTTAAACTACTTTTTTTTTGCCATCTAAATATTTCATTAACCAAAAGAGTTACATCAATATGATACAACACTTTCCAAAAAAACAACAGTTAAGCTATTACAAGATCACATTGATAGCCATCTGGGATAACCCCTAGCTACATACGATTGGAATCTATCCTCCACCACCACACTCCTAGCTATCAGACGAACATCACGGCTTAAAACGCCATCTTCAAAAAACACCTTCCATTCAACCATCTGCTGAAATAAATGTTTAAGTTCACATACTTTATACTTGAAGGAAGGCCAAGGAATTGGTCTATTAATTGCGTTAACCAACATCCTTCCTTCAAGTGCAAAGTACACCTTAAGACATTTCAATGAGATCATACTCTCCACCGCCCAAACCAAGCTAAGAAAATGTGCTTCATCATTTGACCAAACTCCAAAAAAGAGCGTCTACTATGAAGAAGAACTTTGCCATTTGAATCTCTTAGCATCCATGCAGCTCCACACTCCTTTCTTTTCACCGTCCACTTCATACCTATATTACACTTAACACCATCACATGGTGGAGCAATCCATCTTTCAGACCTTCTAGCGTCTGATCTCCTCTCATCACTCTTTGTTCTTTGCTCCTCCATATGAGCCAAGTACCACGCATTGGCTTCTTTCACTGATTTTCTACAAATTTGATCTCCCTCAAATAGTACCCCTTCAAACAACAGAGAGTTTCTATTTTTCCAAAGATACCAAAGCAGCCAAGGAAACGTCTTGGTGATCCAACTCATTTCTTCGTTGAGTTTCAAAGTTCTGAGCAAATACTCCACATTGACGTACATTGAGCTCTCATCAAATCCTCCTCTAGGATAGGGAAAGCAAGAAATCGCCCATACTTTTCGAGCAAAAGTGCAAGAAAAGAGAATATGATTTATGGATTCACCATCTCTTCCACATGTTTGACACACCTGATCACACTTCATACCTCTGTTTTTAGCGCATCAAATACAGGTAAAGCGCCAGAGAGAGCTTTCCACAAAAACACCTTGATCTTGGAAGGAATATTTAAATCCCAAACCTGAGCCTTCAAAGGGTTCAAAGATGGAGACGCACAAATGTTGTTGATCAACTCTCTCTTATTCTCCCGGAAAGCTAATTCATATCTTGTTTTCACCGAATATAAGCCACTTTTATTAAATTTCCATCTCCAAGAATCCTTTTCTGATACAGCAGGTTGAGATCTCTCCAAGATTCGTACATCATTTGGAACAAACAACTCCTCCAGGGATCTCCTTTTCCACCTTCTTCTATGCAGATCAATCACATCCGAGACCAACAAGTTGACATCAAAGCATCTTTGTCTCCGAATTGGTGGTCTGCACACACCTTCTTCATCTTCCATCCATGGATCTGTCCACACATTTATGCTTCTTCCATTACCAACCACTCTTCTCAAACCCCTGCACCAACAGCTCTCTTCCAAACAATACACCTTTCCATGCATATGAAGTATTTTTAGATTGATGAGCCTCTAAAATACTCGATTCGCTGAAGTGCTTTCCTTTAAGAATCCTTGCCAAAAGACAGTCTTCAAAGTGGATGATTCTCCAAGCCTGCTTTGCAAGGAGAGCTTGGTTGAAAGACTCAAGATCTTTGAAACCCATTCCGCCATCTTCCTTCTTCATACACATCTTTTCCCAACTTAACCAATGTATTTTTCGCTTATGTTCAACACTATCCCACCAGAAATTTGCCATCAAACCTTGCAGATTTGTTAACACCGTTTTAGGGATACGAAACACATACATCGGTAAGACCGGAAGAGCTGAGGCTACCGCTTTAATAAGTACTTCTTTACCACCTTGCGACAGAGTTTTCGAATGCCAACCTGAGACTTTTTTGCTCAATCTCTCCTTTAAGTACGCAAAAAGATTCACTTTAGACCCTTTCATAACCTCAGGCAATCCCAAATACTTCCCTTTGCCTCCCTTAGCTGTGATGCCTAGTTTTTGCTTAACCCGGTTCTTATCCTCCTCCAAAACACTCTTACCAAAAATAATTGACGATTTGGAGGGATTTAGAACTTGGCATGTCACACTTTCATATCTTCTAAGATTTCTGATCAGAGAATCACTTTGATCTTCATTGGCTTCACAGGCAAACATGCAATCATCCGCAAAAAACAGCTGATTAACAGAAGGTCCTTGGTCTTCGAACTTGATACCATAAATACTTCCTTCTGTCTCCGCTCTAGCTAGCAGATGAGAAAGCCCTTCAGAACATAACACAAATAAAGCTGGGGATAACAGATCTCCTTGTCGTAACCCTCGTTGAGATATTATCATCCCGTGTGGTTGATCATTAATAAGGACCGAATAGGTTACAGAGGACACATATTTCATGATCCAATTAACCCAAACAGTATCAAATCCTAACGCACACATTAAAGACCTCAAATAGCTCCATTCCACACGATCATACGCCTTTGACATGTCAGTTTTCACCACCATCTTTGATGAATTGGGGTCTCTTCCAACTCCAATAGAATGAAGCATTTCATGTGCAATGGTTATATTATCAGTCATAAGCCTTTCTGAAACAAAAGCTGATTGTGTGGTTGAGACAATAGCTTGGAGAACCGGAGCTAACCTCTTAGACAGAATCTTGGAAATAATCTTATAGGTGACAGAACAGAGGCTTATAGGTCTAAGGTCAGATATAAGCTTAGCATCTGGAATCTTTGGGATCAAACAAAGATGCGTGTAGTTCCACTCTCTTGGCAAAACTCCCACCTCAAAAAACGTTGCACTTCTCCCACCACTTGGTCCTGAACCACACTCCAAAACTCGTGGAAAAACAGAGTTGATATCCCATCTGGACCAGGCGCTTTAGATGGGTTAATGGAGAACACCGCATCTCTAACTTCCATCACCGAGACCGATTTTGTTAAATCTTCATTCATCTGACTTGTTACTCTAGGACTTAGATCCTTAAACCATCTTGTGAAAGAAGTAGGGTTCGACGACGTGAAGAGATTCTAGTAAAAAGCCACTGCCACCTCTCCCTTAGCTGCTTCAGAAAATACGTCTGTTCCTTCAGCATTTACCAACTTATCAATATGTTTTCTTGCCCGGTTAGCTTTAACAGAGTTATAAAAAAACGAAAAATTCATATCCCCTCTAGTCAACCACTTATCTCTACTTCTCTGCCACCAGTATGTTTCTTCATCCTTTTGAGCTTTCATCAGATCTCTCTTAAGGAGGAAAATTTTCTCGGTTGAAGGAGATAAGCTGATTGTTCTTGTTCTAAAGCTATCTCTGCCAGCCGAATTCTATCCTTGGAGTTTACATTAACTTTTTTTTCTTTAGAGAACTCAAAGCCTTTCTGCATTCCTTGATCCTGAACGAGAGAGATCTTATACCACTTGATTCTGGAAAATCTCAAGCATTCAACATTGTTTCTTTTACACTCTGGATCTCCAAGAGTCTTCTATCAAATCTAAAACATCCTCTAAAAGAATCCTGTACTTCCATTAGGTGAATGAGAACCGGTCAATGATCCGAACCTCTCTTGTCCATAAACGTCTGATTAGAACAGGGGAACTTCTTAAACCAAGCCTTGTTGCCAAAACACCTATCCAACCTTGTATGAACACATGATTTACCTCTGTTTCCACTCCAAGTAAAGCCATCACCATGCCCCTGTAACTCCTCTAGCTGGCAAGCTTTCACCATGAGATTAAACGGCTCAAAATATTCATTCGACCTCCAAACACTACCAATTTTCTCTCCATTATGCAAAATATCATTAAAATCACCAAACACACACCAACTATCCTTTCTATTTACACCAATTCTGCTAATTCTTTCCCACATTTCTACCCTCCTTTTCCAGATTGAAGGACCGTAAATACCAGTAGCACAACAAGAGATATTCCCGTACTGAACCACACAGTCAACCATATTATTATTTACATCCAAAACCTTAATATTTACAGATTTCTTCCAAAACACTGCCAAACCCCCGGCGTGCCCAACAAGATCAACAGTAAAAACCTTATCATACCCCATCCAAACTTGTAAATCTACCAGTACATTCCTACAGTGCATAGTTTCCATAAGAAAAAGTACCTCATGAAAGTGTTTTTTACGCATTTCCCTAAGGCGGGAAATTGTCAGACCTTGAGGCCGCCCCAAGCCCTGACAATTCCAACTTATTATTGCTCATCTTAACCTCGGCAGTCCCTCATTCGGGACCACCCTTGCTTCTTTCTTCTTCACTCCGGAACTACCTCCACTATCTTCAAAGACCCCTTTTCTCTTTGCTCCTACACTTGCACCAGAAACATCTTGACCATACAAATACTGCAATGCTCCTGAACTATCCTCCTGAGGCTTTTGTCTTCGACTCACATATGGACGCCGACGAGGCTTCAAATTCTTCTTTACAACCCCGGATGATTTTGATATAAAACCATATTCCATTGAGTTGCCTTCAGAAAAAACTAGCAGCTTTTACATGACAAGGACTTGGATGAGGTACAACATCATTAGGGCAAGACGAAGACGGTCCAGGACTCCTCAAATAACTTTTCACCAGTCTTTTCTCCTGTAAATCTTCATTCACCACAGGAGAGTAACCACTCCTATTTGCTCTAATAGCAGAAGCCATCAGCTTATTTTCCCGTCCCCTCAAACCCTGACTTTGCTCCGCCACAACATTCAGATCAAGATCAAAGACTCTTCCTTTTCCTTTATCCAATTGCTTGGTAAATACATGAGGAGGTTCTAATCGAAGAACTGATTTCTGCAGTATTGGATCCTTCTCCACCTCAGCTACAGAAGTTTTGATTCGATCAATACGCAGTAGCCTATCTTCGTCTGTGGCCATTAACATATATTTTCTCATTTCATCTAATACTTCTAGAGACATTTTCTTCCTTCCAGTCACCTTACAAATCCCAACTTGATCTTCAAACAATATCCCAAACAAAGGATCATCAGGTCCAATTATTATCTCCGCAGCACATTTCTTCTGCATAACTTTCTTTCTTCTTTCTAGAGCATCTTCTCTGCGCTTGTTGACCAGGCGAGGGCAAACTTCTTTAGAATGATACAGCCGTTGAAATTCAAAGCATCTCTTCTGTACCCTCTCATAATTGAAATGCACAATGGTTGATCCTCCACCATCCGGGAGATTAACCACCATATTCTTCCTGAGAGGTCTAGAAACATCAAAACGAATCTGAACCCTCACATAATCCTGAACCTGAGGTTTATCTGGATCAAAAGCCACCACTTTCACCTTCCCAATTCTTCCAGCCAGCTCCGCAATAGCTTCTTTAGTATAATGATTCACCGGAATATTACGGATCTGGACCCAAACATTAATGAATTGAAGATAATCTGGAGGAGGAACCTCCACCCATCTTTCAAACGCAATCACCCACTCACAAGCTGTATGGACCCCTTTCTCCAGAACTTCCAATAAATCATACTCGTTACCCTGCTTCTGCCACTTCCTTGGCATCTCGTGAATTACATCTCTCATATTCTGGCAATCAGGATTGAGAATCCTTCCAATTAAGCTTCTTGAGTTTCTCTCAGTTGAACGAAACTGAGGGAGATTTGGCATGTTAAACGGTTCATCATCATCTTCCATCGATAGAGCCATCATCGCTTTGTCCATAGCATGAGACATCTTGAACTTATCTAAGAAATCTGGAAATATTTGAGCACCGACTGCTTTAGATAGAACAAACACGAATAAAGATGAAGATTGATCTGAAAACAAGACTTTTTGCGGTGGTGTTTAACGACATGTCGAACTTAAAACGACAGACAAGACTCTACTCACTCAAAAAAGAGGATATTTGTGAGAGAGAATCTAGGCCCAAATAAGGGGAGCTTTTTTCGATTCTAAACTACTTCTTATTTATTCTTTGTTCTTCTTCCCAAATGGGATACTGTTTCGAAATTACAGAACAAAGAAACATGTTTTTTGGTGTTTAGTTGTTACATCACTTTGGTCTTTTTTTCTTATCCTCTTCTTCATCTATCTTTCTATATATGTATTTGTTTAATCAATTAAAGCATGCATCACAATGTTTTAAATGAAAACATGTCCATCAAATGTATGGTCTTTAACAATTTTCGAATGATTTTCATGTTTTGCAAATGGCTAACAGTAGCTGTGTTTCTTATAACAATCTAACCTTTTACTACTCATACATTGTGAATCATTATTTGCGAATAATATTTTCGAACAAAACGAGATGCATCTTTCGTTTTCGATTTGGCTTTCTTGATTTGTTTTTGTTTATTTTAGGTATAAAACTTTTCCCTAAGAATTAGTCAACCGTTGGTTGGCTGCGGAAGGCGTAATTTGTAAGCTGATAAGATTCGTTTCATTTCAACAACGCCATTGCCGGTCCGACCGGATAACGTCACCCACTCCGACACTGATTTTTTCCTAGTTATAGCATTTCCGAATTGAAGTCTTCTTCAAAGTTCAAAAGCCTATTTTTATGTCAAACTTTGATATACAACCCCTTATATTTATTTTATGTGAGTCAACAACCCCACAATCATCATTGTTCAAAGACAAAAAAAAAAAATCCACAAAATCATCAATGTCATTTCTAATTTTGACCAAGTAATTAATCAAAAACCAGATGTCGTTAATAATCTCTCTGATTTTTTTGTAACTATCAGTCAGGATCGTTAATTTGTCAATTTGGGTTATAAAATCGATCCATAACATATTTATCATGAATAATGCATTTCTATATATTTAGGAACCTTATAGTTAACTATCTTAAATTCATTAGAAATCATATTATGAATTAAATAAAAATAGAACTTAAACACTATGATATTAAACCAACATATATTTTTTAATTGAAACGGTGTGACACTTTATAAATTATTATCACTATTATTCTTTAGGTTAAACTGTTTTTTTTTGACAACTAACATATGTGTTGCAATTAAAAATGCTATGGAACCAAACAATTTTCATGAAAATCGACATAAGATATTTGCATTTATAGTTCTTTTACAATGTTATTGGAGATAAATAATCTTGGTTCCAAGAGCAAGTTCTCGTTTCAAAAATATCCAGGCAAAACCAAACTAAAATATACTATTTCCATTCCTAAAAAAATATATGTTCTAGAGTTTTCACACTTATTAAGAAAGCACGCAAAACCTTGCCAATAAATACTTTATTTTATGTGTTTAACATTTATCTATGATTTTTAATCAATCAAAATTTAGTAAACACAGTTAATATTTTTGAAATTTGCAATTTATCATTTTTACATACATTGAAAATGTAAAATACGAATCTTTTAGAAACAATTTTTTTTTTTCTGAAACATGGATCTTTTAGGGACGGAGTGAATATTAACTTTATCTTTTTTTTTTCCAACTAAATTATATTCCAGAGAAACTGAATTAAAGTTATATGATACTTAATGTCGTTATTATTATTATTTTACCAAATAACTCTGAAATCTAATAGGATACCAAATGACCAACCTACTAGCTAGAGATATTATAGTTATTATTATTATTTTACCAAAAAGTACTAGTGATAATATATTAATATATATGATCATAAGAAAAAATAAACAAAAGTGATTTCAATTAAAATAAATAAACAAAAGTTAAGTTTTTAAGGAAGTAATAATTAGGGTAAAATCTGAAAACATATTCTGTATATACACATGATCTTCTCGACACACAACCAATTCTTTGTTTTATTCTCTGTTTTTCTAAAACCAAAAACGAACAAATCAGTGTCGGCTCTTGGGTTCTGAAAAAGAAAAGCTGAGACCTGACAACACACCAAAAAGGTTTGGATCCAAAACGCGCATTTAAAAACGACTTACTACAGTACTACTTCTCCCGCCATTGCTCGGAAACCGCTTCTTCGGGCAATGTGCTGAAACTGCGACTGAGTCACCATCAGAGTTAGAGAAGTGAAACTCTGTGGTTTAGACTAATCGCAGGTTGCGTAGGTTTTGGAAGAAACCGCGTTTCCAAGTAAGTGTGTTTGTGACAGAAACTTTCTTTCCAAGAAAGTTTTATTCGTTTCCCAGTATGCAAAACTGATTCTTTCTCGTTGATTTCTTCTACGTAGAGATTTATTCTTCTTCACTTCTTGTCCGTAAAATTATCCTGAGAAAAACTTTGCGAGATGTTTTTTCTTTTGTATTGTAAGAACTGAAAAAAAAAACATTCTAAAAACATTCTTTTGATAGTAAATGATGTTTCAGTGACAAAAAAAAGATAGGAAATGATGTAAATAGTTCGGTTCGGATCTAAAAGAGTTTTGTCTGGTTATGTATTGTCGTTTCTTTTCGGTACTCTAATGCCAGTTTTGTTAGCTATTCACTTTTTACATGTTACTTCCATTTATATATTCATTAATTGTATGCATATTATTTATTTCTTGTTTTCTTTAGTCAGAATGTTCAACTTCAAGCAATGGTTGAGGCTTGTGGTATGTTCGTTAGCAATCTTGAATGCAGAAGGATTGCTTGTTAATATTACATTTGTTCGTAACGCCGTAGCGAAAGGGGCGGGTGAGTTCATATTGTACAATCTCTAATTTGGTCAACGTTTTGTTTTTTTTTTTGTCTATTAGGATTTTTGCGAATAATGTTTCTCTCCCCAACTCTGTAATGGACCAGACTGGCATATCCGTTTCTTAATTAACGTTGATCAAATAATATTTAAATTCATGTTTTTTTGGCAGTTTGTTTGGATGGTAGTCCACCAGCTTATCATTTAGACAGAGGTTCTGGAAGTGGAATCAATAGCTGGTTGATACAGCTTGAGGTACTGTTGCTTTTCTTCCCCTCTTGTGTTCTGTCCCTTCCTGGTTCTGCTTACTCATGCTTATGGAATAGTATGGTGATCTAGAAAGTGAAATTCGATTGAGGCAAATCACAATCAACCATAACAAATCATGTTCAATAAGTGTATCATTTTACTAGTGCACGAAGATTTAAATCACTTTCAAAACCAAGAAATAGTTTACGGCCTTTATTGGTCACTGATATAATCTTTTGGAGGTGATTTTGAATTAAAATTTTGTCAAAGTAAACTAAGTGTTTTTGGAAATGCTTGATTCTAGGGAGGAGGATGGTGTCATAACGTAACAAACTGCATTAGTCGGATGCATTCTAAATTAGGTTCATCAAAGAAAATGGTGGAGAATCTTGCTTTCTCAGCTATTCTTAGCAATAAGGAACAACGTAATCCTGGTATGGATGCGACAAGAATTTTACTAACTGTTGATAAAAACATAAGTTTGGTTTCCTTACGGGTTTTGGGTGGATTTTCTTGGAAATGGCAGATTTTTACAACTGGAACAGAGTGAAAGTTAGATATTGTGATGGGTCATCATTCACAGGAGATGTGCAAGCAGTGAACCCTGTGAGTATTAAAAAGAAAAGACGTGAACTGTTTTCGTGTTTGTCAAGGAAGATTTTATTTTATTTTCCTTATCCGATAATCGAAATGGTGATTTTATCAGGTTACTAAGCTTCACTTCAGAGGTGCTCGAGTTTGGCTTGCCGTTATGAAGGAGTTGCTAGCTAAAGGCATGAGAAACGCCGAGAATGTTAGATTCAACCTTTCATTAACTTTTGCATGCCGTTGATCCTTAAAAGTTGTTTAACGTTGATGAAACTATGGCAGGCTGTTTTGTCTGGGTGTTCTGCTGGTGGGTTAGCTTCACTGATGCATTGTGACAGTTTCCGAGCTCTATTACCTATGGGTACTAATGTAAAATGTCTTTCAGATGCTGGTTTCTTTCTCAACACGTAAGACATTTTCTCCATTATGAACATTCTTTTTTTTTAACATCAAAACAAAAGGTTATTCCATTACTCAACATCATAAACATTATTTATCTATTATCAACTGGCTTAAAAACCAGAGATTTATACGATTAGCTGAATAATATAAACTTTTTATACAGTCTAACAAAAATACATTTCGTTGGTATGTTTTTCAGAAGAGATGTATCAGGAGCTCAATACATTAAATCATACTTCAATGATGTGGTTACACTACATGTAAGCGGTTTATTTGCTTCTTCGATCTAGTGACAGTATATACAGTTTATCATCTTGTTATCTGAAGTGAAATGCATTTGCAGGGATCAGCAAAAAATTTGCCGAGGTCATGCACATCAAGATTGACCCCTGAAATGGTGAAAAAGAATCCATGTTCTCGATTCAAAGCCCCTTTTGTTTTTTTTTCTTGAATTTTACTCATTTAATCATTATTGACAAATATGTGCAGTGTTTCTTCCCACAATATGTAGCTCGCCAGATTAGAACTCCCGTATTCATTCTTAATGCTGCATACGACTCTTGGCAGGTAGTTTATTTCTTTGTTACTACATTATTTCTCTTAAATATGGATCTTTTAAATATCACTTTTTTTTTCTCAGATCAAGAACATTTTGGCTCCTCGTGCTGCTGATCCTGATGGAAAGTGGCAGAGTTGTCAGCTTGACATCAAGAATTGCCAACGAAGCCAGCTCAAAGTTATGCAAGGTTAGCCTCAAAACCAAAAGCTATTCAAGATATGATTCGTTGACATCGTTGTTGGTCTTTTCTTTACATCATTTTCATAAACCGGGTTGTGTGTTCTTTAGATTTCAGGTTAGAGTTCTTGAGCGCAGTGATAGGTTTAGGAAGATCTGCATCAAGAGGGATGTTTATAGACTCATGCTACACTCACTGCCAAACCGAGACACAAACTTCTTGGTTCTGGCAAGATTCTCCAATTATAAACCGAACGGTAAACTCTTGTCCAAATTCTTATGAAATAAAAGGTCATATTAAAAAAACAGTATACTGTGTGTTCTCTGATCACTTTTCTTCTTAATTGTTTATGGGAGCAGACAATAGCTAAAGCTGTTGGAGATTGGGTTTATGATAGAAAATTGTTTCAGAAGATAGATTGTCCTTACCCTTGTAACCCTACTTGCCACCACAGGGTTTTCACTCCTCAAGATGCTCCTCCAGTTTAAGAGATTCTGCTATAGATTTGTTATTTTAAAATAAAAGATTGCTTATAAAAATTATTCATTTTCACACACAGATAGTGAGATATTCTTATAGGGTTTAGCTATACAAGAGAAAAAAAGAAGTGTGCTTGATTCTTGAAGGTTGTGGATCAATATTGTTCAGCACTTATCTTATGTTCTGGTGGAGTTTCTCGGTTTCCCTTCCATTCTAATGTAAAATGGGAAATTGTTACTTTTTATTCTAATAAAATAAAGTATAGTTTTTTTTTTATGTATTTTTTCATATCCAATCAATATGTAATTGGACGGTACACTATTCATTTCATCTTTTAAACAGTATGAAATTGGACGGTACATCAACCAACAATTGATAATTCACCATTTATCTAATTTTTAACAAAAAGTTAAGATACATCAGATTTAATGTGCCGGTGAACGTGTGTTGCCATATCAAAAGAAAAAGAGATGTAAAGGATAACTCGCTGGTGAAATGTTTTATAGCATGGTATATGTTCTTAAGTTTAGCTATATATGTAAAGTTTTTTTGGTGACACTATGTATGTAAGGTTACTATAATATTTAAGATATAATACCATTTTCTTCACATTTCTATACTATTTATTATTTTAAATGAAATTATATGTCGTGTTTTTCAAATTCAAAAGTTGTCTTCTTCGGGTGTTCATTAGTATATTATTTTATAATTCTTATATACTAACCACTGTTTCACGTTTGTAAACATTTATAATTCTAAAATGAAAAAAATAAACATTAATATTTATATGGTCACTTGTAATATGGTCTTCATTCCGTACGTATGTTAGACAAGGGTTACAAATACGTTCTATATTTATTTGTGTATTGAAAAATGAGATAATATCATTCCATCTTTGTCTATTGAAAATGAGCTGATATCATTCCATCTTTGTCTATTGAAAAATAAGATAATATCACTCCATCATAACAAGGTTCTGAATTATTATTTTTAATACTATTTGTCTATCAATTCATTATCAGTTCCATACTATTTTTAGTTAAATGATCATCTTTATTGATTAACATATGTAAATACAATAGACCTGTTAATCTGTATTGTTTGTGAGGATCTATATTAATATCTTGTAAATTGAAAACAATGTCATCTGTGGCGTCTGTATTTGTTCCTCCTACTCTGTGAATTGTGTTTGCATCTCAGTTACTTCGTTTAAAGTCATCAAAACAAACGCATATTAGCCAATGATCCACTATACTTATTCCAACAATCTGTTCTGATTTTTCAGTGAGGTAAACGCTAAATATCTTGGTTGTAGGAAAATTCATAAGAGAAAAATTTTCTGCCATTTATGGAAGATCAATATCTAATCTATTAATTTAGGGATTAGTTTTTATCTACCAGTTAAACTTATCATTTAAATTTTGGACTATTTCATAGTTGTTGTTAGAACTTATCAAGCCCCCTATAAAATGCAACTTACCAACTTAAATTAAACCAAATCTTAACCGACGTAGATCAGTTGAATTTTACTAACAACATCTTTAAAATATTTTTGATTATCTCTTAATATAATTAGATCGTACAAACTAAACCACCGTTAAATCAACAAATTCCAAATCATTTCAAACATAAGAGAAAAAATATCCGACTCAATTATAACGTGTCTTTAATACAAAAATTTATAAGAAGTTCAACATATTCTATATATGTCAAATATATATATATATATATATATATATATATATATATATAAATATTACACAAAATATATAAAAAATTATATACACATAATATATATAACATATATTAAAATTAAAATTCGACAAAATAATTCCTGCCTTTTAGGGTGGATCAGAATCAAGTTATAGTATTGATTTGGTTATCAACAGTCCAACTTATATAGGATATGTTTAGTGGATAGTTTCTCTATTTGAGTATCTATCAAATATCATATTAACGTTAGAATATAATTATTTTTGTGCAATTAGATTTAAATGAGAAAAGACATTTAACCAGTAAGAGATTGTCAAATGGCTACAGTTGGTACAAACATTTCTCTGCAAGGAGACGAGCGCCTTGTTTTAAATAGTAATTATGTTAAGAAGATTTTAATAGGGATCTCTAGGGCTGGGCAAAAAATCCGAAATCCGAAGAACCGATCCAGAAAAGTAGTACCGAATCCGAACCGACATTAATAAAATATCCAAATGGGTTTAAAATTTTGGTATTTAAAAAACCGAAACCGAACCCGACCCGAACCGAAATATTATGGGTACCCGAATGTATCCGAAATAGACTTATATAATTAGATATATTTATTATTTTAAGACTTAATGTATATTTAAAAACATCCAAAATATATAAGTTA
>JABAYD010020046.1:0-11056 GCA_014822095.1 Diplotaxis tenuifolia
TCAGCCACAAGAGGAGAAGGACCTTCAAAAGGGAACACACAAACCCTACACTTCCTTTCAAAGCTATCATTCTGAAACGTGCAACGATCACAGAACCAATAATTCGTTGCCACGTCCTCAAACACACCATCCTTCACATCACTCAAACCATCTTCAACCATCTTGACAAAGTAATGAAAGTAGTTACCAGTTCTTGTCGTGGAGGTTTCCAACTTGATCCTAAACCCAATGACATCTCCACCTGACATAGCTCCCCTCACAACCTCATCTACATTCTCCTTGTGCTTTTGGAGAAAAGCGGTAGCTACTCCTCGGAGATGGTCCAAGTACCTCTTCTTCCCGCTGTTGTAATCGGTTAAGAAGTAAGCAAACACACAGCTCCACTTCAACACAAGTTTGCATTGAACAGTGAGCACAAACGCTTCTCTCAAAGCCCTCATGTCAAACTCTCCCAGAGGAGGATTCGAAGTTAGTATCTGTTTGCTGTTTAGCTCAATGGATTCAAGGTTACGTTTAGCTTCCTCCGTTGCTTTGCCACTCTCCTCCCAGAGTGTTAGGTGACGAAGTAGAGCCACTTCGTTGCTTGGTGGAGGAACATGGACTTTAGAACAACGAATGATTCCTATGTGGTCTTCCTCTGACATCAAACACCTCCAACAAAAGGCGTGACTGATGATTCACATAAACAGTAAAAACAATGAGTTTCAAAAAACAGATATTAATATTTTGGAAAAGAGAGAAACAGAACAAACCTGCAGGAACAAGTAACGATTTTAAAATGATCTGTACTAAGCTTTTGCACATTAGTGTTGCAGCTAGGGCAAGGCTTGGTTGTTTTGGGGAACTTGCTTAGTGTTGTTGCTTCTTCCAACAGTTGATTCAACCAAAGGGAAGCATTGTTACACGTCACGGGACTGTGTGACTCGAGCTTACACTTCCAACAGAACGTGTGACCACACAAACACACCACACCAAAGTCATCATCACTAGTCTCCTCCTCGTCCTCGTCCTCGTCGTCAACAACATCATCATCATCGTTAGCAGCAGCGCCATCCTGATCATCATGACGCTGGATCGCGTACTCGCATCCCGAAGCAGGACACCACTTGATCTTGTTGCTGTCCATGAAAGATCCAAGAACGTATCTCTCGTACATCTCCTTAACCGTCTCCGAGGGTTTCTCGATCGCATCGGTTCCAACGGAGACAACACAGTCTTTGTTAAGAGAAGAGATCGTCACCATCTCAGTCTTGTTCTCGAGAGATTCGCTGAGATGATCTTTCCAGCAATCTGAACAAAACTTATGTGAGCACAAAGGAGTGGAGACAAGATTATCATCTCCGTCACCATCCGTATCAGAAACCCTAACAAACCCTAGTTTCGAAAGAAACTTCTCCTTGTTGTCTCCCAAAAGATCTGAGGCCCTGAAAGAGTCCCAACCTAGACGGATTAGGGTTAGGGTTGCATCGGATTGAGAAAGCGAGAAGACTTCCGAGATCTGAACGATCTCTTTCATCATCTTGTCACGAACTTCTGTTCTCGTGAGAACAGAGTAGAGTCTCTTCTCTGATTCCATCGCTGTTACAAGAAAAAAAGAGTGAAATTCAAAACCCTAGAGATAAAGAAAACAAGGTTTTGGAGATGATAGTCTGCGATTTTTTTTTGTTAATCGATGGAAAGAGACTTTAGGTTTTATAATGACTTTACCTTGCGTCGGAACGGGTTTAGTAGCGTGAGGATCAAGCTAGACGAAATTTCAGAGAAAAAAGCCGAGGCTGGAGATTTACTGAGATTTGAGGGTTAGATTACTTCGATGAGTTTCTTCGCTAGCGTAATCTAGTTAAATAGGAGAAAATAAAATTACTTACGGATAAAGATATTTTTTTAGATTTTCATATTTACTAATAAATCTATAAATTTTATCACTAAAAAATTCGGGAACCAATGAGGTTTGAGATTATCTGTAAACTTTTTAGAACGATGACTTTTAAAGTTTGACTAAATATTATTGACGTCATTTTTTTTTCTTTTTTTGAACACATTGTTTGACGTCATCTCATTAATAATTTTAAATGTACATTAATGTAAGGTGGTTCATTGTCTCATTATTATTTTCGACGCGTGTGAAATATGAAGAGAGAAATTTCACAGTCAGTTACGAATGAAATTTCGTCCAAATTTGGTAATCATATACACAATTATTAATTAGAAAATGTGATTAATTAACAGTTACAGAAACGCCTGAAACACACAACAAGAATACCGAAAATTAATATACCAAAAATCTGTGTTTAAAGACTATTATAATACCATGAGGATATGTGTGTGAAAGTTTCTTAAAGATTGCTTCTCATGTATTAAAAATGCATTCATAAAGTTTTATTATTCCATCAAGTATACAAACTGATACATTTGTCTAATCAATACGGAATCAAGAACTTGAAAAGACCTTGGCAAGATTGCTCTGAAGTAAAGCAACTGAATCAACAGCAGATTTAGCAAACCAGCTGATTCCAACTTTAAACCGGTGTTCATCAGTTGGTAATCTAATCAAATACGCTAATTTTCTAGCTGCGTGACCAACAGGACCATCAAGTGTAAGCCCTTCAATGAAACTCGGTGTAATAGCAGCATCATATCTTCCAAGTGTCATCATCTCACCTAAGTTCTGAAACCTACAAAAACAGATTTAACACAAGAGCTTAAAACAATGTTTTCATCAAAGTTAAAAAGTTTCTTTTTACTTTTACCTGAAAGGTAACAAAGGACGGTTGTTAATGGCAGCCCAAATATTCCAACCAGTGAAGTCAGCTTCTTGAAAAGCAACCTGAGCTGTTGTAGGAAGAAGTTTTCCGTTTGAGTCTCTCAAGGAAGAAGAGTCACCTAACGCGAATATTCGAGGATGTCCTTTGACACGGAGTGTCTCGTCTGTTTCAGCTTGTCCTCTAACGTTCAAAGGAAGGAGACTGGGACCTGAAGGTTCTTCTAGTTCGGTAAGTAAAGGTTTAGTCCCTACAGTCCATAACACCATATCAGCTTCGATGACTTGACTCTCTACTCCTTTCTCTGTTGGTTGAAGCTCTAACAAATACCCTTCTGAATCGCTTGATGCTCTCTTTATGCATTGAACAAGATAGCCTAAGAGTAACTCAACTTTTCTCGACGTAAGAACCTAAACCACAATCCCAAAAAGACTTAACTTTAGCATCTTTACTCGTGGATGCAATTGAAATGACAATACCTTCATAGCTGCTTCTCTGTTCCCATCAGGAGCTGATGGTAATATACTCTTGGACACGTTAATGGCTTGCACTGTTCCACGGTCTTGTAGTCTCTCTGATATGGTTGCAGCTAACTCAACTCCTCCGTAACCACACCCAACAACAGCTACTTTGATGGGAGAGCCGTCTTTGAAGTTCCTTCTCTCCAATTTGCTCAGCTTTTCATTAACCCTCTGCAATGACATTGTAGCAACCATGCTTTAGATGAAGAATGTCTTATAATTCAGAAATAAAACAATACAAACGTAGACTCTTACAATAGCATCGTTAAGAGTGTAGAACGGTAAAGCAAACTCCATTGCGCCGGGAACAAGATCGAGCTTAGGTTCAGCGCCAAGAGCAAGAACCAGCCTAGCTGTAGAAAAGAAAGATAATGAGTCCAGACACATACACAGTTAAAAAAACTTAACGGGGTTGTGTAAAACATGGTACCAATCGTATTCAATGTTAAAACCGCTCTCAAGCAAGACGGTTCCTCCAGTAACGGAGCTTTCAGAGCCGTTGACTCCTAAATGGTCACAGGGAAGAAGTGTTTTGACTCTATCACGGAGAAACTGGATTCCTGTGTTTGTAAGCAAATCCGAGAAACGGGGAGCAATCTCCCACACATCAACTTCTGCAAATCACAATACACTCACTAAATCAAAACACACAGAAAGTCCAAAGATTGAGCGAGTAGCAATGAAGCAACGAACTCTACCTCCAGAGAGAAGCTCATACAACATTGGTTTGAACACAAAACGCTCAGATTGGTCAACTAAAACCACCTGATCCAAATGAATCTTAACAATTATTAAAGTCTTTTGCAACACAATGCTCTAAACTAAAGAAACACCATTGGCCTCTGTAAACAACTTACATCCACTAAGTTAAGTTACATCTCAAACAAAAGGGTTTAAAGAGTTTATATAAACCTTCTTATCAGGCCATGTGTATGTCCTGGGAGGTGTTTCATTCTCAGTAATATCAGTGTATCCACCACTGTCTGCAATAGCCCTCGACACATTTAACCGAAGGGGGTTTCTCGGTGAATTCCTAAGAGAAGAGAGGTTGAATCCAGATGTTGTTGAAGTTAAAGATGCTTTACTGCTTAGTCTCGTTGCTCCATCTGAAACAAACATTGAGAATATAACACCAAAAATTTTCAACATTTTACTATGTACACTAATAAGATCGAAGAAGCAGCAATGCTCTTTCTGATCCAAATTAAAACAAAAAAAAAAACAAAGAGTAGACTTTCGAAGTGAAGTCAGCAAAAGGATTTCTCTGTCTTGTCGAAAAGATAAATTGAATCAGAAAGTTCCACACTTTGATCTAATTGTCCTTAAAAACCATATCGGAAAAGTGGAAAATATTTCAACCATTGGAGCAAAAAAAAAGCAGAGACCATAATCAGATTGGAATGAGGAGGAAGAGAGAAACATACAGGAGAAGGGTAAGAGAGAAGATACGGCGGAAAGAAGGGCCATCGGAGACTCGTCGGGGTTATGTTTTTCCGGCGTCTAGTTTTCTTATGGATGTTTGGAGCTCCACGCTCTCTAGTTTTTGGACTTGTGACGACGATAAAAAGCAAAAAAAAAAAAAAAAAATAAAAAAAAAAAAAAAAAAAAAAAGAAGCTGACGCTGCTAAAACGCGGCTGATCAGCAGCCACAAAACGCGATTTCTAATTTGGTTGGCTATTTACTAAAGTTTTAGTATGAGTTTTGAACATCATCATTGTTTTAGTACAAATTTTTATGTCTGAAACGCTAGTGAAACTCTTGTTGTCCCCTTATCAACGTTTTACAACGTTCAACCACAAGATTTACAGCGTGTTCAGAAAAAAAAAAAAAAACCACAAGATTTACAGTTGAGTGACTTGGAGCCGTGCTTAACTGCTGTGTGGTTACTATTGTAATATTATACAGCTGAGTCGTGCTGTGTAGTTTGCTATGGATAAATGTTATTATACGTTTTAAGTGGGAATCCGAACTGTGTTTTATTTAGGGTGAAGATAAAACTTTACTTCTTTATCATTAGAGAAACAAACACAAGAGAAAAAGAACAATCTACACTTTCCAGAATACGAGTGGTTGGTGTTAGTGGCACAAAAGATGAGAGAACTGTCACTAAATCACTTCCATTTGTTAATTACTTAAAAGTAAAGATAAACAAAATAACAAACCAGCAAATTAAACAACTCAACCCCAAAGTAAAAGAACACAAAAAAAAAAAAAAGATTCTGAACGCAAAGCTCAGAGAGACAGAGATAGAGAAGGATGAGAGAGAGAGACGCATTGTTTTTATTTCATTCTCCGGAGGTTTGCTTTCTCCTTACTGATTCGGATTATGTTTGATCTTTCTATTGCAAGTGTAGATCTTTTTGCTGTCTATACTAAACCTTTAGATCAATCTGCTTAATTATTTTTGTTCTGGGTTTATCATGTTTTAGTCACGGTGTAATACACTCAGTGAAGAAAGAAAGAAAGAAACTTTAAATCTTAAACAAAGATTTGATTTTTTGTTTTTTATCTTTAATTTATTTCATGAGTGCGACTGTGTGTTTGGTGGAATCCTTGTTGTTTCCAAGCTTTTAGTAAACAAACACACATAATTGAGGACGTCTTCTTATACCATTACATTCTTTGATTGATAAATATCTCTCCGTTACAATCTTACAAACAAACAACAAATTAATCTTATTGATTTGCTGCAGACAGACACCTTCTTTTCATGTGATTGATGTATTGAATACTTGCTAGTGGTTCTTCTTCTCGTGATACTGATATTCTGATAGGTTTGTTGGATCTTATTAATAGTTTATTATATAGCTGCTACGTCTCTTTCGCGTCTTGTTACCAACTCCTTCTCCCTTGCGCTACACAGAGCTTAGCTCATTGATGCTTCTCTAATCTTTGTGTGTGTTTGCTTCCTGTTTTTTTTTTTGGATTCTTCTTCTTTTACTTGTCTTTTAAGTTTTGGAATGTTTTAACTGCAGGAGCTTTGCTTCTTTCTTCTTCTCTTAGAGAGACATTAGACCTATCTAACGTGTTCTTGAGCTGTCAAAAGGTGGTTACTATGTCTATGGAGTAGAATCAATTCTGGAGAAATGGTTTTAGCTCTGTTGTGAAGAAGTTTCAGCTGTTTTTTTTTTTTTTGGATTTGATGGGTAAAGAGAATCAGTTGGATAGCGGAGTCAGTGATCATGGTTCTCCACCTGTCAAGAACGATGAACATGAAGCACCACCACCACGTTACAGTTCAGACAAAGACACAGGCTTACCAACTTGCCGTGTATGCCAATGTTCAGAATCCGACAGAAGAGGAGACGCTGCTTTAGGCTTCTTAGGTATCACACCACCCGTTTCAGAACCTCGTAAAAGCAATGCAAACCAAGAAACAGCTGATCACAAAAACAACTCAGCAGTCAAAACCAGCGGCTTCATCGAACTGATAAGTCCAGACGGAGAAGTCTTCGTCTGCGCAAACGAAGACATAGAAATGGGAGCATGGCAGCATCGAGACACATTACTAGAACTAGGATGTTCTTGCAAAAACGACCTCGCTTTGGTCCACTACGCTTGCGCGTTGAAATGGTTTGTGAACCACGGATCAACCGTCTGCGAGATTTGTGGAAACGTTGCTGTGAATATAAGAACAGTCGATCTCAACAAAGTGGTCATAGCGTTGAAAGACTACGCAGCGCTGAGAGAAAGAACAGATGGTGGAGATCCATACCCTGTAGCTGTTAATAACAACAACACGAGCTCTTCAGGGATAGATCCTGATGCGGTTGCAGCTATAAGAAGGCAAAGGCTTAGTGAGATTTCGTTATGGTTTGGTCCACATTGTCCAAACAACAGTAACAGTAATAGTAACTCAGCTGCTGCAGGAGTGGCTGCTTCTTCTCAGGTTGTATCTGAACAGCCTTTGGGTGTGGTAAGCTTTGATATATTGCCTATGGAGAGTAGAGCGACTAAATGGGCAGTGGAAGGTACAGGGATACTGCTTGCTACAGGGTTACTCACTGTTACTTTGGCTTGGCTCATTGCTCCACGTGTTGGAAAAGTATGTTATGCTAATTAGATCCTATACTAATCTTTTTTTTTTGTTTAGAAAGTGTTAATAGACTGATATTTTTTTATGCACAGAGAACTGCAAAGAGTGGACTGCACATACTCTTGGGTGGACTCTGTGCTTTGACAGTAGTCATCTTCTTCAGATTCGTAAGTAAACTAAAATCTCATATTCTTGTCTTCTTGAAATCTGTGAAATGAATGGAACTGAGTTTGAAACATTACAGGTAGTGCTGACTAGGATCAGGTACGGACCAGCACGTTACTGGGCAATATTGTTCGTCTTCTGGTTTCTAGTGTTTGGCATCTGGGCGTCACGTTCTCACGCTCACTCTTCCACTTGAATATTCTTCTTCATTCTCCTGGTTTGTTGTGTTAATTTTTTTTCCTTTTGGGTTTTTGTATCTGTTAATATCGTTTACTTCCTTCTATTAGAAGAAAAAAGAATGTACAATTATTTGTTCCCATAAAAAGAATCTGTTCTGTCTCTCTGTTCTTACGAATATCCCTTATATTTAGCAATTCTTCCATGCGTTTCCTTCTGCATGGTCAATTTAGACTTGAGAAGAAACAAAATATTCACAGCATGAACACAGAGAGCAATGCAGAAGACAGTTTGCGGTTGTTGATCTTAAAATACAAGAGTGTTTCTGACCTGTAAGATTGTTGCTTGATTATAAATATGTAGGTGTTCACATGAAGAGTCTCTCAGAGTTGAGTAACTCCGGTTCCACGATTTTCTAATGGCGTTAAGAACTTCAAGTCCTGAGAAATTGTGCCCATCTCTGTATAATATATTTGATTTAAAACGTATTTTAACTATCAAACAAATATTTGTATGACAAAACCGTGGACTTAAAGTCCTAAGTGTTTGTTGGATAGCAACAGAATTGGATAGCAAAAGTATGGCAGATATTAAGTTTTTAAGTCAAAACCGCGTCAGAATTGGAGTTTAGTTCTGCTGATTACGATGTTTCATTTCAATCCCTTATAAAATATAGATAGCATTTCATGCAAATGTTAGTTGTGTAAGAAAGTAAACAAGCTAAAAAATGGCTAAAGAGAAATCATATGTAATTGCTGCTCTTCTTCTTCTTCTTCTATATTTGCTCCTATGTCTTTCTTCTCAAGTTGGTGTTGCCGAGGCCAGACGCCACACAAGTTAGTATTTTTTTTAAAGCATAGCTTGGTTTAAACTTGTGTCCACTTGTTCACGTTCTACGGTGTTTATGAAAGAAGCCTTCAATTTTTTTTCCCTAGTTACTAATGTGCGGATTAATTTCCAGCAACTCTACAACCAGGTGGATTTGTAACTGAAATGCAAGCCAAATAGACTGAATAAGTTGTTTGTATACAAATTAAGCATGATTTAGATATGCCTGGTGATAGTGTTACTAACTAACCCATTAAAAGTTCAGTGTAAAGTTTGTTAAAAGAAACAAATCATATGAGCTTGCGCATATTGTTACCAGGCTACGTCCCTTCCCCGCCGTGGCCAATGCGGACTCCAGGCTCTAGGTCACCCAAAGGAAAAGGCCCATAACTCCATTAGTGCTGAAAAGTGAAAAGTTTCAAGAAGTGACATGGATTGAAGAAACACATCCATATCATAGGATGTGCAAGAAGAGTCAAAAACCTTTATTACTGTACAACTTGTATCTCGGATTTCTATGTGGATGTAAAAGTAAAGTTAAATAATTAAGTGTAAACTTTTAAATAAAAGGAAAACATATCACCCATCAACATCAGGTAAAGGAACCTAATCATATATATGATGAACTTGCGCATGTTGTTTACCAATTCACCCGCCGAAAGTGACTGGAGTACACCGCACTCTAATTCAAACAAAGGATAAAGGCCCAATCATAAATGAAGTTTTCAAAAAGCGATGGGGAAGTCAACTTCACTGTCGTGTAACTAACTGTTAAACGCCTGTCACGGACGGACTTGCACATAAATGTGAAATAACTTTAGCTGTTTCAAAATTCTCAGTTATGTACGTTTTGATGAAATCTGAAAAGATCGAGAACGAAGATGGAAGAGGAAGACCATTGATATTAAAAGTTACATGTCTAAAGATCAAACCTTTGTCAATATGATATTTATATTAACATTGAAACAAAACAAAAAACAAAAACATGAAATCAAATCTATGCAAGGAAGAAGAGATCGTCAGTCATTAACATCAGATACTGCAGGATCCGGAGAGGAGCGTTCTTGAAATCCAATTGAGGAAGTCTCAGCTCTCTTACTCTACACGACCCACCACCATTTCCATCTCGGGTCATAACCCGACCCGAGTAAACTTTCCTAAACAGATAAGCAGAGCTTCCCGCATTGCTGTGACCGGCAGATTCCGGCGACGGACTAGCTTTCGTCTTGTAAATCGTCCATCCGTTTGAAGCCAACGCCTGCGAGAAACTCTCCATCGATCCGATTCGTCTGTTGGTGACTCTCGAGAACAGAGAAACAGAGCAGCAATCCCAATTGCTAACGGAGGAAGAGGAAGAAGGCGTCTCTACGGTTGCGGAGAAGACGAGCTTGAACAAGCCGTTGGAGAGGGAGACGAAGGATCGTAGATGCGAGAGGGAAGAAGCGGAGAGAGACGGGAAAGAGAGCATCACTGCGTCGTTTGGGAGAGACCACGAGAGAGACGACGACATCGATGCAGCGGAGGAAGACCAAGTCGAAGGGTGAGACGACGTAGAGAACGGCGACGGAGATCCGGAGTCACGCGAGGGGAATGAGAAGATGATGTGAGAGAGTGAAGGCGTTGGGTACAAGTCCATGCCTAGATCTCTCGCGATTGATGCTAATCTGTATGTGTCTGAGATTAATTCTCGCGTGGGGACGAAGAAGAGCAGTGGCGTTTTCGAATTTCTTGAGTTCTTGTTGTTGGATCTCGATCGGGTTTTTGATTGCTTCTTGTTGTAGGAGCTTAGGATCTCTCGAATGCTGGTTTCTCCTTCTCCTCCGTCTGCGTTGTGTGGATCGCCGGAATTGTGAGTGAGGTTGAGAGTCTCGTGGAGGAGAAGAGAGCGAGCTAGCTTTAATGGAAGCATCTCTGATCGTAACGTTTTCGTCTTCTTCCTTTGGCTTTTATTTCCCCTTTAGGGTAGCAAACATAACCGACCGGTTTAAATACAATATCACATTTGGCTCGGTTTGATTCGGTTTAACTCGATATTAACTCGTCGCCTTCAGGTATTAAGCATAACCGACCGGTTTAAATTAAAAGCATACATCTCGATTAGGCACGGTTTGATTCGGTTTAGCGTTATATAAAATAGTCGTCGTCCCTCACACATTGGCAAGTTTCTCACTTGCATTAAGCGCCGATTCTGCGTAACACCGTAGAGCTACAACTCGTCTCCCATGGCGGATACTACTATAATAGTGCCAATGGTTTGTAATTTCTCGATTCTGTGTTTTTCGTCTAGGTTTTCAGCAGTTAGGGTCCAAATCACTAGTTTCTGAGTCTGAGTCTGTTTCTGTTTAGGGTAGCTTGATGTCATTGTGTGAGAACTTGTTCGTGTTATTAGATATGAATGTTGGTTTATGAAAGAGTATTGTTGACGACAGGCACATGGAACAAAAGTTGAGAATCTGAGAGCCTTTATGGTGAATCTAGCGAGTTCGAGAGGGTTGTTGCTTCCTGAGAGTAGACTCTTCGAACAGAGATTCTTGGACTTGTGTTTATCACGTACTCCTGATCATCC
>JABAYD010020072.1:0-11837 GCA_014822095.1 Diplotaxis tenuifolia
TAGTAAATGTTCATCAAGTGGTAAAACAGAACAAAGGAACTTATTTTTGGTGCAATCACTAAACCCTAAATCAAAACCACTTCATAAGAGAGGGTTTCAACAACAATAATAATAATAGGATATGATATTAGCAGAGAGGAAACAAAAAGCCCATCCTCTCCTAGTCTCCACAGAAAGACTTTCACACAAAAGTCTTCTAAGTTTGGATGGGAATGTCTTGATGAGTGTAAGCAATTCCATTGTCTCCATCCACAACTTGTCCTTTTCCTCTCATTATCCTGCAACCACAAAACCATTCTTCCTTACAAAACCATTTCACACAATCACAAATTTAAAGATAGGTATGAAACCAGTTGTACCATCTGGTTGTAAGTAACCCTTCAACTCCCACTGGACCACGGGCATGGATCCTGCCTGTGCTTATCCCCACCTATATACCACACCAAAAACCAAAACTTACTTCATCATCACACTCTTCCCTTTTCACCGTTTAATATATAAGATTTATTTGTATGTCTGTTGCTTACCTCAGCACCAAGCCCAAATCGAAAACCATCAGAGAACCTTGTGCTTGCGTTGTGGAACACAGCAGCGCTGTCTACTTGGCGAAGGAACAGCTCTGCAACTTCGGGATCCTCTGTCACAATGCAGTCTGTGTGTGCACTGCTCACAACAATATACAAGACAAAGATAAAGAGTGAGCATTACCAGCAAAAGATTACAGACGTCAGTGTTAGATGTGTCGAGTTTTCTTACCTCCCATGTCGGTGAATGTGATCTATAGCACCATAAACATCATCCACAACTTCAACGGTGCACGCCTTGGAACAGTACTCATGATTGAAAGACCGTGCTTCTGGTAAGTTAAGTATTTTACTTGCCTTTGGTCCACCATACAAAGTGACTCCTGCAATTTAGCATAATACCTCATGAGTCATCTATACTACATGTATATGAGACATCTCTCGATTGTGTTATGTCTTACCATTGCTCTGAAGAGCAAATGTAAGCTCATTGAGCACAGCATTCTGCTCCAGATCCTTATGCACAAGAAGAGTTTCCTGAAAAAAAGACGAGGGAAAGAGAAAATAAAATAAAAAAGCTCATTACATTACTGAAATTTTGGGGGGGGGAAGGTAGAAGTTCTCTTACCATGGCATTACAAGCTGCTGGATAATCCAACTTTGCATCAGAAACTATGCGCTTAGCCATATCAACATTACAAGCCTTGTCGACGTATACATGACAAATTCCATCTGCAAATACACAATTAAATTATCATCACTCTCTAGCATAAGCCTAATAAAAGATTCTATGAAAAAAAGCAAAGTTGAAACTGTACCAGCATGACCAAGCACAGGGATCTTTGTAGTGTTTTTAATCTGAGAAACAAGCTGGTTGCTGCCTCTTGGGATGACAAGATCAATAACGTCATCAAGCTGTATCAAAAAATGAAAATGGATTGATTTAACAAAAGATATAAAGACTTGTTGCAGCAGCTCCCAAGTTTGTAAAATCAATTTACCTTGAGCAAATCAGGAATCTCTTCCCTTGATGTCACAAGTCCAATGAGTTTACCACCAACAGTCTCTGGAATTGCATCAGTGATCACCTTGTGTAAGATAGCATTTGATCTCCTGGCCTCCTTTCCACCCTTCAATAGAAGACCATTTCCACTACGGATGGCAAGTGAAGCTATCTGTTTGGTTTGTGAGTGAATCAAAGCTTTAGCAAATTAACATTCAAAGAAGAGAAAGAACATTGAATCTGAACACACCTGTACAAGTGCATCAGGTCGAGACTCAAAAACAATCAGGAGTACTCCTAATGGAGATGAGGTCTTCTCCAAAACAAGACCATCTGCCACCTGTAATAGCAATGATCACAAAGAACAAATAGCATAAACAACTAGGAGGATACTGTAAAAACTAATTAAATGATGAAAAAGTGACATCTAATCACCTCAGTTTTCTTTAGAACACGGCCAATCGGATCTTCCATATCAGCTAGCTTACGAACTGAAGTTGCAAGGCTCGAGATCTATCAAGAACAAAAAAAGCGAAGCATAAGAAAAACACAAATAGGTCATAAAGAAAGGTAAAGTAATCAATTCTACACACAAAGAATACAGGCTTACCTTTGCAGGTGTCATAACCAAACGAGCCACCAGTGACTCTTCAAATCCAGCTTCTTGAGCTGTAGCCACATCTAATTCATTCTCAGCTCTGATTGTTTTCTCATTTGCTTCAAGAGCATCAGCGATACTATACAGTATTTGTTTCCTATCTTCTGAAGATAAGGCCTGTAGCAAATCACAAACAGTTATACCAAGCGAGAAAAAGACTTCAGACATGATGCATATGAAAGAAGGCCTTAGCAGTACCTGAAGCTTCCTGGAACTTTCCCTTGCAGCTACTGCCATGTCACGAGCAGTAGAATCAGTGATAGGAGCCCATAAACGAGCATCTTGATGGAATAAGGTTCCAACACGCAGTCCTCTGAGAACTTTATCTATGTTCTCAGCTGCATACCCACTACACAAACAAGAAACCTATCAATTTTCCATCCAACCAAACATGTTCAGATTATTTCTTAGATGTGTAAAACGAGCTCACACCTGGTTATGATGACAGGGATCCCAGCATAAGCTGCATTTACTGCAGCTTTCACTTTAGCAGTCATGCCTCCTCTTCCTAGCCTTGACTTGTCACCAAATGTAATCTCATCTTGATGTTTTTCCTTGATGAACGTGTGGATTAGCTTTGAGTCAGGATCACTAGGAGGGCCAGTGTAAAGACCTTCAACATCACTGAGAAGAATCAAAAGATCAGCCTTCAGTTCCAGCGCCAATAGAGCAGCTAAGCTGTCGTTATCCCAAAAGATCCCAGACGAATCCTGCATATATTGAATCTCAAAATTAGGCTACATATCAATTAAACATCTCAAGAGGGACACAAAAGATGAGTAAGCAAAACCTGATAAGGAGCCCTTCTGGTGCTAATAGCATCATTCTCATTGAAAATTGGAATAACCCTCAAATCAAGCATAGACTTGACAGTTTCATTAAGTTGCTTCCTGAACTCCTTGTCTCTGAAGCTACTGTCGTTCACCAGAAGCTGAGCAGCAGTCACATCCAGCTAGCCAAAGAAGAAAAGAAAAGGCATCAATAATTGGATCTCTATACATAACAATCTAAAGAACAAAAGACCATAGTTTATTTTTGCACCTGGTCAAACATAGTCTCATAATAAGCCATAAGACTGCTTTGTCCAACACCAGCACAAGCCTTCCCATCAAGTTCACTCTGAGGCTTCTGCAGATCCGCAAAGCTACAATACATAAACAAACAAACTTCAGCACCTTTAAATCATAAACACCCCAAAAAAAAAACACATCTCACAGTTAATTTCTCAAACCATAAGCCAATGGTCTAAGCCATTGTTTATTAACCTGCTATTGACTAACTGTCTGTAGCGAAGCCTTTGGCGGCCAAGGCCAACCGCACCAGATGACACCAATATCACCTCAAATCCATCCGAGTTTAATTCCGCAAGCTGACATTAATTAATATTTGTTTTTTTTTTTTACAAATTAAAGGTGCAAATTACAGTAACATTTTCACATGTCTTCCATGAAACCTTTTCAAAATTTGTAAATTAATTCAACAAAAAAAAATTAAAAAGTTTTACCTGTTCACAGAGAGCTCCTAAGCGACCAAGAGCCAATCTTCCACCTTTCCCAGTTACAACAGCGGTTCCAACCTTTTTTTTATTTACCACAACAAAATAAATAAATAAATATTAATTACCAGAAAATAAATAATTCAGATTATTTATTCGTATCTATTGACATGCAGATTAAGATTCATAAACGTTTGATATTTACTCAGATTCACGAAACATTTTTGAGTTTATAAATCATAAAGCATTCATTTTTATTTTCCTCAGCAGAAAAAAAAAATAGAAACTTTAAAATGAGATTAAGACAGAAACTAAACACATGTCCACGGCGACGAACACTTGTCAGATCAGACCGAGAAACACGGTAATAAACAAATCAAAATCTGAGAATGCAGAGACAGAGATGATACCTTAACGACGATACGCTTGACGTCTTTGGCAAAAGCGCGTGAACGATCTATCTCCTCCATTGTCGTCGCCTACCAAAACCTCTACCAGAAGTAACGATTTAACTCAGTGGTTCGTCAGTGACCGAGTTTAAGGAGGGAGCCCAATAATATCTGGTGAGGGAAGTGTGGAGATGAACAAGGAAGAGATGATGGGGTTTATAAACACAACTACAGATCCTCTTACCAAACCACGAGGCGCCACGTGTGGGAGTAAGGGTAGAAATGGAATATCTATCTCATTGATGATATGGCGTGTGTTTATTGGCTGACGCAAGTTAAGAGATATTAGGGTGCGTTGCAGGAGATTGTTTACTCGGGTTTGTGGGTATTTTCGGTAATTTAATAAATCGGCGGCTGAGGAAGCGCCGTGAGCAAACGCAGACGGAGTTCAGAAGAGGACAAGTGAAAAGCGGACAGCAACGCATTTTTTAGATGACGTCTAGTGAATAAAAAGAAATAAAATCGCAATCTTCTTTTTTTATATGCGGCGCCACAACATTTTTAATCATTTATTATTATTTGATAATGTTGTATTATGGTCCACATTAGAGGGCAATGATTAATTATAGGTATGTATAGAGTATTTAAAAATCATGATTTATAGTCTTGATAAGAAGAAAAGAAAACAATGAAATTAGAAGCTGACAAACAAAAAAATCAACGAAATTATATAGAGTGTAAATTTTCCAAATTCACATAAGAACTATCCATAATTCGTGAAAAAGTAGATTTGAAGATATTTCTGCTGCTAAAAGCTTTTTGTGATTTTCTGTTATATCCTTTATTATGTTCATGAATCTCATGATATTCATATATAATATTTACCAGATTAGGATGAAATAAAGTTGCGTCTAGTAAATAAAGTTGTATTTTAATAATCACTAATGACTTATGAGTTATGAGATGCTGTCATGTAAAACTGTAAATAAATAAGTTAATACCATATAAGCTAATTGTTGGTTATTAATTCAATATGATAACATTCGTTCATATTTGCTTCATTTTGAGTAATTAATAAACATTAATTAAATAATACCACCTGGAATACTCTCTGGTTGTTAAAGGACATGTATAAACAAGTACCACATGAAATACTTTGGTAAACTATTTTCAAAAATGTATTTAAATTTTATCTTGAAAATTATGAAGTTAGTTTCAAAGTAATTAAACTATGTATTGACTAATAAAATAACTAAATCCTGCATTCAAACTTTAAAATGTCGATTATTTAATCAATATCACAATATAGTATGATGCTCTCCAATTAAAAGGAAACTAATGGATGTTATTTGATTTGACCATATCATCAAAAATTTGTATTCTTCCTCTACTAATAAAAAACCCGCAACTAATAAACTTAATTAGAAATTTTATTACGTAAAACGAATGAATATACAGTTTTGGAGTGTCGTCAAAAGTTAACATTAAGTCGATGAAGAGATCTTTGAGCCCGAGTTAAACGTTGCATTCTTTGCCTTTCATTTGGAAAGACATAATAGTAGTTGAAGTTTTGTTCAGATGGAAAGGTAAGTGTGTTTTTTTGTAATCACTATCTCTGAAATTGTACAACTTTAGTCTATATATATATGTGAAAGCATAAGGTTATAGTTTTTGGTGGATGCACTTTCTGAATGTTTAAATTTTACATTATGCTCCAAAAGTTACCGTATATTAATGATGCATGTAGAGATTGTATAATGGATTGTCCTTGACTTATTAAAGTTCTATGATTAGCCCACGTAATCTCATTAGTTAGTTGAAATTCGTATATACCTCTAAGTACAATAACATGTATGTTTTAATATGGTGTGATAGTTAGTTGTATATGTTGTTTGTCATTGAGTGTACGACTGGTTCAAGCAGTTGTTATTTTTCTGCTACACTATAATGATCATTGTAGCTGAGTGGAGGACACAAAATGACTTAACTTATTTATTTTGTGATAAACAATTTGAAGTCGACTTATGAACAATAGAGCTGATGAGTATTTAT
Source organism: Diplotaxis tenuifolia (assembly GCA_014822095.1). Taxonomy (NCBI): domain Eukaryota; kingdom Viridiplantae; phylum Streptophyta; class Magnoliopsida; order Brassicales; family Brassicaceae; genus Diplotaxis; species Diplotaxis tenuifolia. The sequence goes on from JABAYD010020072.1 coordinate 6,122, forward strand.
TACAAAATGAATAACATATTGATTATTTATGTTTGTCAATTAAACATATAAAGTAATTAACCAATTATTAACTGGAGGCATTCACATTGTTAAGTGTTTGGTGGTTTTCTTTAATAGAGTGAAAAGATGTGAAAATTCAATATAATAGCCACGATACCGAGTTTTATAGATCTAATATGTTAATGTATGTACTGTATAAACTATAAATAAATAGACTATGGCCAATCAAATTGCCATAGATTAATAATCTAACATGATAAAGTTATATAGGTTATGGCCAGTCCGATTTCTATAGGTTAATATGACAATCAGTATGAATACCCTTATCGATATTCTCCAGATAATTAACGTGCCCACTGCCAAGTATATTTAAACATCAAACATTTCATTGGCCTTTTAAGAAACCAATGATCACTAGTGGTGGATTCAGATGGTTCGAATTTGACATTTTTAATATTATAACTGGAAAATAAATAAAATGATTCCGATGTAGCACAGCGATTAATTTCAAAAAAAAATAATTTATAAAAAAACAATAAGGTTTAATTACATTTGTGATTTGTAGAATAAGGTAGATTGACACTTATTTATAAACATGGGGAGTAGTTAAAACAAGACTGAAATACTTGAAAGCATGCACATGAAACTGAAATAGTTCATTGGTGATTGAGCTTTCAATAAATGTGTGGGAAACAAAATCTCACATTTTCTAACATAATGTGAATGATTTTAACAAACTTATTTAACGCAATGAATAGTGCATGAGGTTTGGTCAAAGGCTCAAAACCATTGTTCCAAGTTCCAACACTTATCTTAACGTATTGAATTTCCCTCTCATTTTACTAATTTCTTTCACTTTATAAGTTTTACTTGCTATAATTTTCACATTCGATCGTTAGGTTTCTCGTTAATGGAGAATATGAAACAAATAAAACAAATGCAACGGAAGAATGCACGTGGTTTGATGCGATTAGGGTCTCAGATGTCTGATTGTTTGTGGGGAATCATTGGTCATATGTGCATGTGCACTCTTCTTAGCCTTTAGGTCCACCAACTCCAATATTTTTTTCGATTAATAAGATTTCCTTTGTATTTTTCTGTGTTTTCATTTTAGTATGTTATTTGAACTAATTATCTCATTTGTAACCAACGACATATCATTTTCAGGGATAGTTATATAGACATTCACATTTAGACTCAAGTATGCATACACAGCAGCAGCTGCACATGTGTATATAAGCATTTAACATTGTAAAAGAAATATGCGATTTTGATTTTTAGAAGTACAAAATGACTATGGATTAGTAAGTGAGAGATACATTTTATATGGAGAAGCATGATTCGTAAACGCATGCTCTTTGATTAGAAATTAGAACTGGTGGGTTATGTGATATTGCTCGTTTTTATAAACCCGTAAGACCGACCGCATCGGGGGATGCAAACACGGAAACCTATAAAAAAAATATTTTTTAATTTCGTGGACCCCCCTCATTTTTAACGAACCGGGCCGTCAAGCGTCTTCCGTAAGAGGCGAGTTCATGACTATACCGTGGGTCCCACACCACGTGGCGGCCACGGTTGGTTAGATTATTAATTTTTTTTAAAAAAAAAAGTCAAACGAAAAAAAAAATTTTAAAACTTACCTTGGAATCCGCGCCATGCGGATCGCTGATGCGCAGAGCGATCCGCATGCCCTAGGTGTGTGGCGAAAGATATAAATAGTTTTGCATAATTACGTGGACAAATAAGTTTCAAAATTGTCGGAAATGGAACTTTTATTTCTTAGCATTTCGGGTAAATGATAAGAAATGATGTTGATGTTTAAATTAATAAAAAATATTTATATATTTACACCAATTTAATTGTATTTGTAATAGTTATTGAATTTTTGATTAATATATATTTATTATTTTATAATATGTAAAAAATATATAATACGTAAAAGTAGTGTATATAAATTATTTATTATGCGTAAGGCGCGGATCGTAACCTAGTTATATGGCTTCGAATGTTTCTATCCGTCCCGCCCCGCACTGCATTTAATAGTAACAAATATCTTTACATATATCATATATTTATATATTTTTATAACTGTAAAAACCGCACAGTTAAACCGTTCAAAGTAGTTACTATTCAGAGCCTATATATAGTAGGATGATATCGAAATGCAGACCGATGAAATGATGGCGTCGATACAAAAGAAGCACACATATTAGTAGTGGACCTTTATCTTTACGACCCATATCAACCATTGATAATATATACAACACATACATAAATTGAACATAGTCATATTCGAACACGGCGTTATATCGCCTCAAAAACCTTATGGGATCTGTTCAAAATTTTAAAATATTATCACGGGTGATGTTCAAATGAATCTCGTCCAAAATAGTCAGGGTTGAGAAAGCGCATATTCTTTTAAGTTATTATGATAACCTCTAAAAGGAGAAGGACATTGTCATGACAAGAATATATGGCTACAATTTTTTTGTGGGTACAATCCAATTTCAGCTGACCTCTATGGATTTAATTCACGAGAGAAAATAAACACACTTGTAAAACTAGGACACGTATCTAGTTGGAGCACATGCAAGGAGTCGAACATGGAGCTATATAGATAGACAGGTTCCAAACTTGAAGACTCGGTATTTACTCAAAAAACAAACTTCACGGCTCTACGTAGTATTAATTAGAGATAGAGGCTCACACTGCTACCCCAAAAAAACAAAGATAAGGTAGCAATGCAAAGTTTGTGGTAGATAGAACTTAACATACGTACAAACAAGTTTGTGATACAATGATCAAGTAGTCGTTAGGGAATGAGTTTACATGATTTTTTTTTAACTTAAGTTTAACGATTATGATATATGCTACGTGGTAATATTAACTAAAACACACACACAAAATGGAGGTATGTGTCCTCGATTTATAGTAGAAATATTTAGTCTAAATAGAATCGTTTCATATACTATTACATTTCCATTGATTACAAGCAAGTGGTCAATTTTGTCTTACATCATTTCTTCTTGTACTCCCTCCATCTCTTAGTATTTGACGTTTTAAGGGATTATTAGAGATTATTTTTGTTCCAAATTATTTGACGTTTTCAATTTTCAATAAAAAATTCAATTTTATTATTGGTTGAATTATGGTTAGATAGACACTTAATGATGTTTTTCTCTAGAAAATTAAAAAAAATTAAATATTTCTTAATATACGTGCATATTCCTAAGGACGGAGCGAAATACAAGCAAAAGTATTATTTATAACTAAAACTCTTTCAAAATGGGTCCAACCACTTGTCAATCATTCATATATTCGTCCAAGTTTCGTCACATATATCATATCTCCCAGCTTTTAGCGTATGATCATATAACGCTTGAAACCAACGGTTTCTCTACACCAGTTGTCGCATATATATATGTATAATATGTGGATATACCAAAACAAAACATATACTCCATGAAATAAATCGATAATACAAGAAGAACCTTTAAAACTCACAAGCTGATGAAAAATTTATCCGTGGACACGAGAATCCTAAACAAGCAAGAAAAATATGATTACAGATCAATACATCTGAATATACAGTTAACTAGCTAGTCCAACCCGAAAATGGTCAGTTTTATTACTTAGAAAATATTTTGTTGGCTCTTAAGGATTCGGGGTTCAAGTGCTATGTTAGTTACTTTGGCTCTTAAGGAAACAAAGAGATGTACCAACCCTAAACGGCTTAATCCTTGCTTTCACTGTTACAAAAGACATATAACATACTATTTAAATACTCAAAATGATGTACTTTCAAAATTGTTTTAATATGTTTTATGGGCATCGACTGGCCAAAATAAAAACACATTTTTCGCTGTGCTCTTATAAACATTACTCATACATTAGATAGATAAGATATTTAATACGAAGAGAAGAATCAAGATAAGGTGATGGAGTATATAAACGTCTTACAGAACATGCTACACTTGGAGAAACCCAATTGGTGTAGCAGCATTAATCATTATTTTTCACAGCCAATGTAAAGCCGTCACGAGTCAAGAGCGTCCAAATTTTTTTAGTGCAGTCACGTTCAAAGAGACTGATTTATCTTGGTAATAATATTAATATCCGTCATTTTAGAAAAACTGAAAAAAATCCAGGGCTAGCAGTAATTGTTTCTTTTGACTTTGGTTGCACTAATAAAGCTAAGCAAAAATAAGTTAACGTCAGTACCAAACAGTTTCTTTGAGAATTGTTGCACTGGTTTTGTTTGATTAGTGTCCGAGCGATCATGCAAACAATAAGAAAAAAAGTATATCCGCTTTAGCTTCCAAACAGAAACTACGCAGATCCTTGGTATCTAAGACCAATTCGCAAATGGATTTGGCCGACATATGTTTTGTTTTTTCAAAAGTATGTATGTGGTGATAAGACGCAGATAGAGGAAGAAAAGTTCGAGGAATCACTATCGTATAATAATTTAGTTATAAATAAGTTAAATAATCAAAAACTGATCGAGACACTGATACCTGGGTCGTTCATAGAATTGATATTCTTCCTTTTCATACAAATTTAAAATATTAGTATAGTTTATTTTTTGTTTGGGAGATAGGTGAGCTGGAGAAATTTAAATCGTTAATCATTCAAGTGTAATGGTTTGAGATGTCAAAACCAACAAGTAATTATGTAAGCAAAAATGGACGGTACATAGGACGAAGTAGACTCATAATCTCAAGCCCTTTAAAAAAAAAAGAAGTAGTCTCATAATCTAAATAACAATATGGTTCTTGAGGATTCATCTAAATCAGTGTTAGATATTTCAATGATGATACTTCTTAAAAAAAGACGATCAAAAGGAATTCTTAATACTACTCATTCTTGTTGTTTCTTGTTGTTATGGAGAAAAAATTTCGTTTTAAAATAAGTATCGTTTTATAATTTCATGCAAAATTTATTAATTTTATACACTATTCTATTTTTCTATTGGTTGAAATGTGTTTAGGTGTATAGTTAATTGTGTTTTTATCTCGAAAATACGTAAAATTAAATGTTTTTTTAATCTTTGTGTAAAAACCCAAAACGACAACTAAAGTGAAACGGATGGAGTATTTATTTTCTATTTTTTGGTGAGGATATTAAAAAATTATAGATAAAGACAATTATGAGATTAGAGATGTGGATATACGAATATACCACTCCCAATAAGTTATGTTCCTCATTTGATAACGTGAATTAGGTCTAAACAGAATATAAAGACCAAACATAACTTAAATCAGCTTGGATAGAAGGACCGATCAGTAAAAACTTTTCAAAACTTTGGCAACTATTTTAGTTTGATTGGGTTGGTGCCCAAATTTTATTTCTACGCACTTATGATTTTAAATTTTAGTGTTTTCAATTTTATTATTATTACTAGGATAAGACCCACGCCTTGCACAATGTGAATGTATGTAATTAAAAAATAAATTTTAATATTGACAAATTTTAAATTTATATATGATTGTTTTTATATGTATTTAAAATTTTATAATTTGAAATCTTTTATATAATTATCTATACGTAAGATCAGAAACAATTGTAATTAGAATTGTATATCAAAGCTTAGAATTTAATAGACCCGATTTCATATATCTTTTCACTTTTCAGTGTTCGAGTGATGGAAAATAAACGGAGTGCCACTGGGCTTGATTGGTAGAGTATTAGCAAATTCTCTCATGCTTTCTTA
>JABAYD010020083.1:0-18575 GCA_014822095.1 Diplotaxis tenuifolia
AACCAATGATTATAATAAGAGCTAAGTCATTGGCAGATGAATGTTTTTACCTATCAAGCTAACTTTCTGCATAATCATTTGTAAATTGCAATTCATGACTTTGCTTTCGAATTCTTAAAATGGAGATCAGGCCGAGATTTATGCTCTCATCATTGCAGATTTGTGGGATGTTGTACCAAAAGCATTATTCCCCTTTATCAATTAGTACAATTTAATTAGTGTTTTGAAATGTACAATTTTACCTTCATAAGAGTTCATTTTTATAACAAGGAATTTCGAAACCTTTCTCTATAATAGTTATATATTATACTATTGCGTTACTTTCTAATATTTTTCATATAATGTTAATGTATTATATTGGTTGAGTTGTGAATGTTTACAAGATTCTCTTAGCTATTTAAGTTTATGTATGATATTATAACAAATACAAAACGAAAACGAAATGTCAAAGGACATAACTCGTCTGTCCATCTTGTAGTGTACCAAATGGGGCATGTGGAAGGTTGAAGGAAAGCTATCCCCACTTTTGTTGTTTATTTTCTATCGTTTTATACAACTTTCTGTTCCTTTAAAAAAATAAAATAAAGTGATTAGGAAAATGACACACAGATATATCTTTGGCAGTAATATTGATTGAGACTTTAGCTCTCGCTTCAGACACATATCATGACCTTAGGATCATGGTATGTCCCTCTTATTTTAAGCATTCGTCGACATTTCTTTTATTTTACTATATCACTTTCAACATTAAATTTTCATAATAGTGAAAAGAAAAGAACAACAAATCATATTTCAAGTGAGAACCAAAGGCTCCTGGATTCACAGTGTTAAAACGTTTCAAAAATCATCTTCCAACCGAAACGGAACGGAAATCGTTGTTTGGGCCTGATTGGGTTGGGCTATCAGTACACTTGGCTTACTGTCTAACTGTTTTTACTTCAAATGGGAGATAAGATAGATAACTAACCTCTAGTGGTGGCCAAGAACAAAAGCTCTCAGATACAAGCTTTCCTTTTGTCGTTGAAATAACGATTAGATTTGAATAACTAAAACCTTAAACCTCTTTTTATCTTAGACGAGTTTTGATAGAATCTATTATATGAATGAATTTCTAGTTAATAAAAAGCTCCAATCCTATGACTTACACAGTTACACCAATCAGCTTGAGCCTTTTACAATCTATTCCATTTTTCTTTGTGTGTGTGTGTCAACGTTCGGTTGTCCTCCCATGACTATCCACGTCAATAAATCCTTTTTTAGAATTCGAGTTTTGATTTTTTTATTATTAAATTTTTGTTTTGCTTTTTCATTTTTTTTTCCAAAAAAGAAAATTAGATCAATCGCGGTCACCACGTGCCGTGTGGTCCGTGCTACAGAACCGGATTCACTGCAGAGAGCCTACAAGACATAGGTTCATCACTATTCTCTGTTTTAATATTTTTTTTTCTGAAAACTTGTGTGAACCTCTCCATTAAACTCCTCTAAACTATTATTAACATTTATGGATATGAAAGTCAAATGTCAAGTGTGTGGATCCCATCATGTGTGAACTCGAAAAAGTCAACGATCTTTTCTACATAAAAATAAAGTCAACTTTGGAGACATGGACAATATTCCCTCCCGTCGCTGGTCTCATTCTCAGTTTCTGGCCGGAATTTTGTACGAGTATAAAAATGTTTTTGCTTTCTATTTATATGCTGTAGCTGTTTTTCTTACTAGATATTAAAAAGGAAATTATTGGTTAGTATTAGACTCAAATTTAAAATTAACAAACGGTAAACGAAATCTCCTTTTATTGAATTAGTAGCGTCTGAGTTTTGTTCTTATATTAACTAGGTATGCATAGATAACATAAAGAGATTCTATATGTCTACAGTTTTATTCTTCTTCTTCTCTTCATTTTTTTTGTACTTTTCAGACTACCTTTACTCGTGAATGACTTGTGTGGTTTAATCTTTTCTTATTTCATGAAATATACATAGTACTTAAAAGGACAAAGGAGCACATATACATGTCATAAATCATAATATGTATGTATGCATGCATATGTTGTCGAGTCTCGAGAATGTGTAATATTTAAACTAAATGAGAGAATCTAGCTAGGCACGTTGGAATCATATTTAGTTTTCCAGTTTTTGACTTGGAGAGCAAATCACGCCGAACCGACACAAACCATACTTGGAGGCATCGTAAATATATTAATTTACATTGCACATGCAATTAAATGATGAAACTAGTTGCTGATATTTAATTTTCCCAAAAGAACCGAAAAGTTGTCTATCATTTGCCTGAGATTCAAATTTCACATCATATCATCATATGATCAAATATACATTGCCCAACAAAGCTATGTTAACATTATGCAAGCTGACAGAGGTTTAACTCTATAGTATTTATTTATTCATAGTTACAAAATAAATGATTTAGCATGGTCGTTTATTGAATTGTGAAAAAATCCATATAAATATTGAAAGTAGTTTGATGAATAACATGATGGACATTACGGCCACACCGTAAACATTGCGGCTTATTTCGTGGGATACTCAATGTGCTCTTACTTATCTTCGCTATCACTTTCGTATTAATACGTACGGTGCATCGCCGTATGATACTTAAGTTTTTATATTTCTTCCATCATTTAATATTCCCAATAACTACAAAACAACATAAAATTATTAGTACGTAGGTCAGCTATATATAGCTCGTAGGAACTTGTGCATATATCATCACCCATTATATAATTATCTCTCTTAATTATACTTTCATATAAGCATACAACTGATAAATTGTTTTCTTTTGTGTCACATAGCGTAAGAGTTCACCATGTCTCTCGCTATCTCTCTTTGTTTGGCGTTCCTTTTTGCTCTTTGTCATGGTTCTCATAGCTTACCTGCACAACGAACTCCTCATCTTGATGGTAAAGAACATTCTAACTATAGCATTTAACTTTCAACGCTATATTTATTTTACTTTGATATGTTACGTAGTAAATGATTCAAGAGAAAAATATTCTATATATTAAGTTTTCACATTATATGAAATGTGAATTTGGCTATCCTTGTTCATGCAGCGCTTCTCCCAAATGGAAACTTTGAGAAAGTTCCTAACAAATCAAACATGAAAAAGAGGCAAATAATCGGCAAATACTCTCTTCCTTATTGGGAAATCTCCGGCCACGTGGAGTTAGTCTCCGGCGGTCCACAGCCCGGAGGTTTCTACTTTGCGGTGCCACGTGGAGTCCATGCAGCTAGGCTAGGGAACTTAGCCTCGATATCTCAATACGTGAAAGTGAAGCGTGGCTTGGTCTATTCTCTAACGTTTGGGGTCACGAGGACTTGTGCTCAGGACGAGAACATACGAGTCTCTGTGCCTGGCCAGACCAATGAGCTACCGATCCAAACACTGTTCAGTACTAACGGTGGAGACACGTACGCTTGGGCATTCAAGGCAATGTCTGATTTGGTTAAGGTCACTTTTCATAACCCTGGTGTTCAAGAGGACCCTTCTTGTGGTCCTCTCGTTGATGCCGTTGCCATCAAAGAGATTCTCCCTCTTCGGTATACCAGAGGTAATTTAATTAACCGTGTCAATTTCGGTATAGAATTGTCCTGGTTTTCAATCTAAAATTGGGTTCAATTTTCATATATTTCACCTAAGAATGATGGTAACGAACGCATAGCTAAATATAAACTATGGAGATTGAGAAACAATTTTATTTAGGCTATATTCGTTTCTATGTGACTATACCTAAATAAACCAGGAAACCTTGTGAAGAACGGCGGATTCGAGATCGGTCCACATGTATTCAACAACTTCTCAACCGGAATCTTAATCCCGGCGAAGGTACAAGATCTGATCTCACCGCTTCCAGGATGGATCATAGAATCTCTAAAACCAGTCAAGTACATCGATAACCGCCACTTCGAAGTCCCTGCAGGACTCGCTGCAATCGAGCTCGTCGCCGGGAGAGAAAGCGCCATCGCTCAGATCATTCGTACCATCGCTGGTAGAAACTACATCCTTTCGTTTGCGGTTGGGGACGCACACAACGGTTGTCACGGATCGATGATGGTGGAGGCGTTTGCGGGAAAATCCGCGTTTAAGCTTAAGTTTGAATCTAGCGGGAAAGGCGCGTTTAAAGTTGGGCGTTTCAGGTTTCGCGCCGATTCTAACCGCACCAGGTTAACGTTCTACAGTGGGTTTTATCATACCAAGCTCCATGATTTTGGACATCTTTGTGGGCCTGTGCTTGACAATGTTAGTGTTGTCATGACCCGTTAAAATTTATTTGAATATAAATTATAATTAACTATATAATAAATATTATGTTGTTCAGTTGTAAGCACATTTCTCTAAACTTTCACAAAGTCGGGTACTCGGGTGGTTCGGTTTCCATTTATATTTTTTACATTTCTGTAAAATTATTATAATGATAAAGTTTAATATGTTTATTTGATCTCATGTGTTATATATAACATGCTTTGACCAAAGATAATCGTGCACATTAATGAAGAGTCTGAATGAGATATCAAGATTATATATTTTGACATAGCAATAAGACTTTGACGTCAAAACGAGACCTTCAGATTCAAAACCACAAAACTTATTTTCTTTAAGTTTGGCTTGAAGAGCAAATCATGGCGATGATTAATCATCGGAGACCAGATGTGGACCTCTCTGGAGCTCCCTTTCATAGCACTCGTGTACACACATGGCGCATTTAATTTGTAAATCTCGTTCACTATTTTATTTGTTAAGTTACTACGTTGATTGCAGAGAAAAGAACCAAATAGTCCTTTTTTTGCTAGCGTATTACCAAGTTTCTTTTTCGATATAATCGTACGACTCATTTCAATATGCATAGTGATAGTTGTATACTTAGACCAGCACGAAAATTAACCATTGTTAATAATATGTTTTTAAACCGTACTATTTTTACTAGCTCCATTGATTCGTTATGTTGCATGAGAGTCTTTCCTTTTGGTTGGATATTTCACAAATAGCTCATGAATAAAGCATAAACAAATTAATTAGTTAAGTTCATTTAGTGTTCATCTAACATGTTACACTATTCGACGTTATGTAAATGGGGATTTTTAGTTTGTTTTAGATCGCATTACTAATATTCAGCTCAATGGGGTCGTGATATGCTACTTATAAATCAAATTACATTAATATTCAACGTGTAAAATCTGTATTTGGAAGATTCGTAGCATATTTCTCAGCATCATATTTAAGATTCTCACCACTGCACACGAAATACAGAGACCATAGTAAATTCAATTTTAAAAGTTAGTATTAATTAGTAATATTCGATCTTGTACAACCGATCAATATAACATGACAGACAATGAGTCACACAATGCGGCTCTTAAGATGCAATCTTCAACGTGGCCCGAGTTTCCGTCCGAAGCTCTTATATTATACGTCTATCTACATAAAAATAAAGCTGTTATCTATTCTTTAAATAAACTTAAAACTACCTTATTCTATACTTCATAAATACATGAAGCTTCTTCGTCTTTTCTTGCTTACTTATTCTAATTAATATGTCAGGGTTACTTATCCTATATAATAGCCCCCAAGGCCTTGGGGTTGGTAGCACTAACACATTAGAATAAGAGTAGCTAGTGTTCTTAACTTTTAAAAAAATGTCTCTCCATCACACTCTTTGCTTTGTTCTCATCCTCTCTCTCTGCCATGGTTCTCACAGCATCCAACCACGCCGGGCTCCTCATCTTGATGGTAACCATTTTGCATAGTCACTTAACTCACTCTACATGAATTTGTAATGTTATGGTTCTGTATCTGTTTTTATATATAGGGCTTCTCCCCAATGGCAACTTTGAGCACATCCCTCCCAAATCAAACATGAAGGGTCGACAAATAATCGGCGCAAACTCTCTCCCTCACTGGGAAATCTCCGGCCACGTTGAGCTAGTCTCCGGTGGGCCTCAGCCGGGAGGTTTCTATTTTCCGGTCCCACGTGGGGTCCACGCTGTTAGACTAGGAAGCTTAGCTTCCATCTCTCAAGAAGTTAAAGTGAACCGTGGTTTTGTATACTCTATAACGTTTGGAGCCACGAGGAGCTGCGCTCAGGACGAGAACATCAAAGTCTCTGTGCCCGGTCAGGCCGACGAGCTTCCCATCCAGACCGTCTTTAGCTCAGATGGTGGCGACACTTACGCTTGGGCGTTCAAAGCAATGTCCGACGTGGTTAAAATCACTTTCCATAACCCTGGTGTTCAAGAGGACCGTACTTGTGGACCCCTCGTAGATGTTGTCGCTATCAAAGAGATTCTTCCTCTCGGGTACAATAGAGGTAAATTGCTAAATCAATTAACCGGTTAACTCCAGACTATACACTTTTTGCGGTTTTGGGTCTGATGTTTACTATATCATACATATAATGGTGTTTTGACACGGTTTCTAATTTTGAGTAGTTCATCGAGTTATACTATATGTTAGAGTTTTAATGTTGTGGTTGCACTCTTTATTTGGTGGTTAAAACATTATAACATGAGTAACCTAACTTATTTTCCACATAATAATCATAGGAGGGAACTTGGTGAAAAACGGAGGATTCGAGATCGGTCCACACGTGTTCGCTAACTACTCCACCGGAATCTTGATTCCTTCAAGAATCCAAGACCTCATCTCTCCACTTCCAGGATGGATCGTTGAGTCCCTGAAACCGGTGAAATATATCGACAACCGCCATTTCAAGGTTCCGTCTGGACACGCCGCAGTAGAGCTAGTTGCTGGAAGAGAAAGCGCAATCGCTCAGATCATCCGTACCGTCGCCGGGAAGGCATACATGCTCTCGTTCACAGTGGGAGACGCACAAAACGGCTGCCACGGGTCGATGACGGTGGAGGCGTTTGCTGGAAAGGAACCGTTTAAGCTTTCTTTCGTGTCGGAAGGTAAGGGAGTTTTCAAAACCGGACATTTTAGGTTTGTTGCAGATTCGGACCGTACTAGGTTAACATTCTATAGTGCGTTTTATCATACTAAGCTTCACGACTTTGGTCATCTTTGTGGACCTGTTCTTGATAGTGTTGTTGTACTCCCGGTCCATTAACAATTTGTGGTTCTTGATTATATTCATACTCAGATGTTACAAAAGTTTCTCAATAAAATATCATAATTTATAAGCAATTTCTTGTTGGTCTATTTTTGTTGTTGTCAAGGTCGTTACAACCTATACTGATGATGAATAAAGATATTACCATTCTATATGTAAATTGAGTATGTGTGGAATACGCTGAGATTGCTGGTATTAAATATGATAGGGTCAGTAACACATATTCTTTCAATATCAATCTTTTGTGTCGTCTATCTTGGGTCAGGAATTTATTCCACATTATAATCCAAATAACATATACATCACTCATAAACTACATAATAAAGCTAAACAACATTCATTCAAAGACTAGAAAATAAAGCTGAAACTTTGGTTTATTCAGATCATCTAGTTTATTTGATTAGTTGGGATAGTTGCTTTTGAGAAAATTTTAGCGAAAATAATCGAAAACAATGGTTTACGTTTATATGGTTCTTATACTAAACTAGACTGAAGTTTGTGATTTTTGGTTCTATTAAAATTCGAATCGTTCTCTCGTTTGTAAATTTTAATACATTTATAAATGTGGTATACTTATTTTTTCAATATTTAATATAAATAATCAAACCAAAATTTTAAAACAAAGATAAAATTTGCAGTCCTATACTACCAAAACATAAGGGATTCAAATTGGTCAAATATAAAAACTAGAGAAGTACAAGTTTAAGAAAGATCATCACCGAGTCAAACTATTTTGTAGGCCTTTAATAACTCTTAATAATCATATGGAATATATTTGTACGACTTGTTTTCATAAGTGTATATAGTAGTAAATATATTTATATATATGACCTAATAATTATTCTATGACTTAATTGCTTGCGCTATGCTTCCAGATCGGGATAACGTGGACAGTTTTACACCGTTAGATGTGTTCCGACATAGACTTCAGCACACTATATAATCTCTCCTCGGTAGAAGAGAGAGAAGACATATCCTTCATTCAGACAGCGAATAAGAACACCGAAGCCAAACGAAAGTACTATCCTAACGAAGATGGCCGTGGAGAAATCGAACACGATGGTGGACAGCGTCGAGATACTGAAGCCACGTACGGACAACAGAGAGTACAGGAAGATTGTCCTCAAGAACTCTCTCCAAGTCCTTTTGATCAGCGATCCCGTTACTGATAAGGTCTGAGATCTCTCCGTTTCTTTTTTAAAAATTCAATTTAATTTTGATTACTAATACTGATTCGTAAAGTTTGATCCTTTTATCTCAAAGTGTGCTGCTTCAATGAGCGTTAGTATCGGATCTTTCTCTGACCCAAAAGGGTTAGAAGGCTTAGCTCACTTCCTTGGTACGTTCAATTCATTCTCCAAAGTCTTGTAATTTCTCAATTATAAATGATTCATGGAATGATTCAACCATTGAGCTGTTTCTGTGATAAAATCTGGTCTCAGTTATGTTGATGGAGTGGTTTTGTAATAATGATTTTTGTTATTTTCAGAGCATATGCTGTTTTATGCAAGTGAAAAATATCCACTGGAAGATAGTTACTCCAAGTACATCACTGAGGTAATATAAATATACTTACTCTGGAGAAGTTGTTTATTGTGTGTTGTTTCTTATTAAAGTTTTGAGGAATATGGTATTGTCTTGGTGTAGCATGGAGGTAGCACAAATGCGTATACATCCTCTGAAGAGACTAACTACCATTTCGATATCAATGCTGATTGTTTCAGTGAGGCTTTGGACAGGTATGATTGTTGTCTTTGTTTTCTATACTGCTGACTCTTCTCTTACCATTTTGTCTGTCTAAGCTTCTTACTCGACTTCGTGAATCAGGTTTGCTCAGTTCTTTATCAAACCACTAATGTCAGCTGATGCCACCATGAGAGAGATCAAGGCTGTTGACTCAGGTTCACTCTTTTCGTTTTATGTTTATCTTGCTCTAGTCCTTGAACTTAAACTAATTATAACGAGTTTTCTGTATCCAGAGAATCAGAAAAACTTACTCTCTGATGGTTGGCGAATGCGACAGGTATAGCTCTGGTCTCAACAACAATTAGCTTGGCGATTTTTAATATTATTTTTTCGAACCCATTGAGTTGGTACTATCACTTTGGAGCAAATGATAGTGAAAAAAGAAGTTTCCTTTGAACTTGTGATAGATTCTTACATTCCTTGAATTATATGACATATCCCTAACATTGCAGAACCTTCTAACGTGTACTTCTTTCCGTCTTTTTTTTTCCTTGATAACAGTTACAGAAGCATCTAAGCAAAGAAGACCACCCCTTTCACAAATTTAGCACAGGTCTGTATTCTAATTTTCTTCACTGATTTTGCTAGTAATGCTGTTCATGGAATGATTGTATTTATCATGATGCATATATATACTAGTCATTTTTATTCCAATGCTTTATCTCATGCTGAAAAATGTGAGATCTTTGTGCTTAGGAAACATGGATACACTTCATGTAAAACCACAAGCGAAAGGAGTGGATACAACAAGTGAGCTTATTAAGTTCTATGAAGAACATTATTCTGCTAACATTATGCACCTGGTTGCATATGGGAAGGGTATGTTTTGTTGCTAACACAAACCTCAAAATTCTCTTTCTTCCTATAAAACTAGATAACAACAGTACTGGTGTCTTTGCTCTTGATATTTTCAGAAAGCCTTGACAAAATTCAAGATCTTGTGGAAGGGATGTTCCAAGAAGTCCAAAACACCAACAAAACTATCCCTAGATTCCCTGGTCAGCCATGTACTTCGGAGCATTTGCAGGTCTTTGTTCCTTTCCGTAAATTCAGAATTTATTTTTACATGAAGAATATTCAAGCTAGAATGTTTCTGAGATGGTGCTGTTGAATTATGCTGGGTTTTTCAGATTCTTGTGAAGGCTGTTCCTATAAAGCAAGGACACAAGCTCAATGTTTCGTGGCCCGTGACTCCTAGCATTCATCGCTACGAAGAAGCACCGTGCCGGTACCTTGGCCATCTAATTGGACATGAAGGCGAAGGAAGCTTGTTTCATGCCTTGAAAACCTTGGGTATGGTTTCTTTGTCGCACATACTAATAGGTTTTACACTAGATTCTTCATAGGAGGGACAATAGGTTCTACACTAGATTCTTCATAGGAGGGACAATAGGTTCAGAAGTAGTTTTATTGTTTGTGTTATACGCCTTTTTCTAGGATAGGTTGCTGCTGCTGCTGCTGAAATTTGCATACTTCATATTGAGTTATGTCTTCTTGGTGACTACATTTTTATTTATTTTTTTGCTTAAATCATCTTATTGCTTACAGGTTGGGCAACGGGACTCTCTGCTGGTGAAGGAGATTGGACTCTTGATTATTCTTTCTTCACGGTTTCTATTGACCTCACCGATGCTGGTCATGGTGGGTTTCTCTACTGTATTTCTTTTAACTCTAAGAAAGTTCACAACAGTCCCATTCGTTCTTGTATAGAATAGAGAGCATGAGTGTGTTTGGTGTTTAGTACCTACATGATAAATTCTTTTCTTTTCTCCTACTTGGTGGGTTTACAGAGCATATGCAAGACATATTGGGGCTGCTGTTCAAATACATTCAGCTATTACAGCAGACTGGTGTTTGTCAGTGGATTTTTGATGAGGTATGGCTATGCTAATTGTATTCTTTTTGACTTTTTTTTTTTGTCTTGCTAGTTTCCTAATGAATCAGTCCTCAAAGGTTTTGATATATCTCTTGTTATTATTGAAGCTCGCAGCTATTTGCGAGACAAAATTTCATTACCAAGACAAAACCCCACCAATGTCCTATGTAGTCGATATTGCATCGAACATGCAGGTAATCTTTTTTGTTTCTAAATGTATGCCTTGGGTTCTCAACAATGAACAAAATGAAAATTATATCGTTACCTCTGTTACTATGTCAACAACCATTACATTAGTATTTAGTAGTCCATATGAAGTTATGTACTACAACTACGTTTGATAATCTACATCCTTAAGCAAAAACCCAAGTTCATGTCCAATACATTAACACCTTTTATAATCTCCTGTGTTCTTAAAATTATATTTCAGATATTTCCGACCAGGGACTGGTTGGTTGGATTGTCACTGCCTTCTAAATTTAATCCAGCCACTATACAAAAGGTTGTAGATGAGCTTTCTCCTAGTAATGCTCGGTAAGTCTGTGATCTTAATTGCTGATGAAATCATGAGTTTATACCTAAGCTAATTCCAACGTTGTTTCTTTTACTCTTGAATCTTGATATAGCTGAGAATGATATATGCATATGATCGTTATTTTATGATATCTTCATTAGCTTTTTAGCAGTTTAGTTTGTCCGTTCCTGTCATTGCTACGAGAGTTTATATGCTGTTAAAGCTTTGAGATCTATTGGCATGACCGACCAAACTGTTGTCTTGCTTTTGTAGAATCTTTTGGGAGTCACAGAAATTTGAAGGACAAACGGACAAGAATGAGCCATGGTATAACACTGCCTATTCTCTTGAGAAGATAACCAGCTCTACCATTCAGGTTTGTATTTGATAAGTTTTACTTACACAAAATGATTCGTTTATTTGCCTTGTTAATCTTTTTGGTTTGTATAAAATAATTACAGGAGTGGGTGAAGTCTGCTCCTGATGTAAACCTGCATCTACCAGCAGCTAATGTCTTTATTCCTACAGATTTGTCACTAAAGGATGCTAAGAACAAGGTTCAAATTTCACCACACTAGTTAATTCTTTAATGTGTGAAGCAGTGTTCTTATGTGATCAAGTTCTGGAACAGGAGAATGTCCCAGTTTTGTTGAGAAACTCGCTTTTCTCGAGATTGTGGTACAAGCCAGATACGATGTTCTCGAAACCGAAGGCATATTTCAAGATGGATTTCAATTGTCCTCTCGCAGTCAGCTCTCCAGACGCAGCAGTTCTTACAGATATCTTTACGAGATTGTTGATGGACTATTTAAATGAATATGGTAAGTTCTAATCTATACATGAGGATATTATATCATGAAAGCTACCCACTTACTCTTTGCTTCTTCTGTGTTGTAGCTTATTATGCACAAGTTGCTGGTCTTCACTACGGTGTGAGCCTTTCAGACAATGGTTTCGAGGTGAGTTTTGCATTTACCTCATTTATACCACATGCATCTGCCTGTCACTAATGGCTTTTCTTATCCTCTCCTAGTTGACCCTTCTTGGTTACAATCACAAGTTGAGGATTTTGCTGGACACTGTTATTGAAAAGATAGCCAATTTTGAAGTTAAACCTGACAGGTTTGCTGTTATCAAGGTGATCATGTTTGGCTTTGTCTCTCTTTATTATTTAAGTTATCAATTTAGATGATCACTGAATCTGTGTTATTATACTTCTGCGTCTTTTACTAGGAAACTGTCACAAAGGAGTATCAAAATTACAAGTTCCGACAGCCATATCACCAAGCAATGTATTATTGCTCCCTGATATTACAAGATCAAACCTGGCCTTGGACAGAGGAACTAGAAGCTCTTTCTCATTTGGAAGCTGAAGATGTAGCTAAGTTTGTCCCAATGCTGTTATCAAGAACATTCATCGAGTGTTATATAGCAGGTAGTGAGATTAGTTTTTCTTTTATCAGAAGCTTGTCTTGGTGTTCAAATATATCTTCACTTCGTTTCAGGTAATGTGGAGGGTAACGAAGCTGAGTCAATGGTCAAGCATGTTGAAGATGTTCTTTTTAATGGTCCAAAGCCGAAATGTCGAGCTCTGTTCCCATCCCAGCACCTGACTAATAGAGTTGTGAAGCTCGACGAAGGAATGAAGTATTTCTACCACCAAGATGGCTCAAACCCTAGTGATGAAAACTCTGCTCTGGTGCACTATATCCAGGTACTTGTCCAGATTTGATCTTAATATGGAGCTTCTTCGAGAGACTGTACTGCTTTGTTGGCTAACTGAAACGTTGGTGGCCACAAACAGGTTCATAGAGATGACTTTGCCATGAATATTAAAATTCAGCTATTTGGTCTCGTTGCAAAGCAAGCCACCTTTCACCAACTTAGGACGGTGGAGCAACTTGGTTACATCACTGCACTTGCTCAAAGGTATATTTCTGTTCTCTCCCATTTACTAATATGTCCCCACCTAAACCCTGTTTAATCATGTTATTCTGCAATTCAGGAACGATTCTGGCATTTATGGTGTTCAGTTCATTATCCAGTCATCCGTGAAGGTACTACCAAACGATCTATGTCAAATCGAATTTATCAAATAACACTGAGTGCTCTTGTCTCTTATTGCCTTTGGGTGTTGATGGTTTTAAACAGGGTCCTGGACATATTGATTCGAGGGTGGAGTTGTTGCTGACAAACTTTGAGGCTAAACTTCGTGACATGAGTGATGATGAATTCAAGGTGAGATGAGTGAACCATTGTATATCTCAAGTATACAATATGATCCTTATTAACTAAACTGATCATGAGTTACTCTTTCCTTTAGAGCAATGTAACAGCTTTGATAGACATGAAGCTTGAAAAATACAAGAACTTGAAGGAGGAGTCCAGGTTTTACTGGCAAGAGATTCAAAAGGGAACACTCAAATTCAACCGTAAAGAGGCAGAGGTAACATAACACCCTTCCTCCTATTTTCCAAAACTAAGAATAATTGCATCACTTGTAGCCTAGGATTAGTTCAAGTGAGTATTGAAGTTATTTTGGGAGAAACTAACTTGGCTTTCCTTGTGGGGACAGGTTGCTGCACTGAGGCAGCTTCAGAAGCAAGAGTTAATAGATTTCTTCGAGGAATACATAAAGATTGGAGCAGCAAAGAAGAAATCATTGAGCATAAGGGTATATGGTAGCAAGCATCTGAATGAAATGGCAAGTGACAAAGATGGAGTCCCATCACCATCTGTGGAAATCGAAGATATTGTTGGTTTCAGAAAGTCTCAGCCTCTTCACGGTTCGTTCAGAGGATGCGGACAACCCAAACTGTGAGAGGCAGTGGCTGAATCTCATTTCACTATACAAGGACGATCATTTTATATCTTCTTTGATCCTTTCTCGTTATACGAACAATACAGGTGAACCATTATATGGCATCAGTTGCTAGACAACGTATTTTCAATCATCTACAGATTTTTAAAAATAATAAAGCCGAGTAAAACATTGATGACTCTAAATGTTATTTTGTTACCTTTCTCTGTGTTCTGTTAAATTCAATTCAATTTATTGATAATACATAAACAACATTAAATTGTTTAAATAATTGCTAAACTAAGAATGTCATAATTTGTTAATAGATAAAAAATTTTAATCCATGGATCTGCTAATGTTTTTGAAGTTTGGTCTTCAAATTTTATATACAGTAATTTTAAATAAAAAAATTATGCAGATTAATGAAAGCATATACAAATTTTTTAGCATAATACAAATAAAAACTGTCAAAAATTTATAAAACAGCTAGAATTTTGCAAGTAGAATTAAAAAAATAAATAGATTTTCAGTTATAAATTTTTCACAATTCATAAGTTGATTATATAGAATCCAACTTTTCAATAACAAATCAATGTAAAATATCAATAATTTTTTTTCTCATTTTTACTACTATTTCACTGTATTTCTCTACCAAGTAGGCCACTACTAAATCATTTGCATATATACATTTTCAGTAGTTAAGTGTTTGCTTCATGTGATGGCTTGCCTGGTCCTACAAGATTACAGCAAGAACTACTGTTCATTTGTCTCTTTGGCGATAAATAAAGAAGCAAAACACCTTCCACCTCACGGACCATACTTCGCTTTCCAAGCTTTTGCATTCAAGCTTAAGCAACATCAATCCCAACCACCGCTTTACATACATACGCTTTCAGACAAACAGACCAAACCGAGAACTCTCTGATTGTTCTGTCTGAAAAAAAAAACCCACAAATCTCAAATTCAAACTTGTTCTGATTCAGAAAGTTTCGAGCTTTTTGAATCCGATGTTGGTTCAAGATCGTGTGGCGCCGAAGCAGGCGAAGTCTCAGATCAGAGAGTTACCAACTCATCAACAGATCCGACGATTCAGCGAACCCAAAAACCTAGACTTTTCCACTTGGGTCTCCGAGAATCTCTCCAGAATCGTCGTCATCTCTCTCTCCATCATCACCATCGCAGCTTTCTTCTTCCTTTACAACACCACCGACACTGCTTCCCTCCTCTGTTTCCAGACCCAGTCAACTAACTCTCTCCAGCCCCTCACTCGCCCCCAGATCAAATGGAACACGATCCAAGTCCTCCCCGACAAGACCTCCCCTTACTCCACCTTCGTCACCGAGAAATGGATCGTGGTGTCGGTGACGAAGTATCCAACAGAGGAGCTTAAAGGGTTAGTGAAGATCCGTGGATGGCAAGTTCTAGCGGTTGGAAACTCGTTAACCCCTAAGGATTGGAGTCTTAAAGGTTCGATCTTTCTATCTCTCGATGCTCAAGCTGAATTGGGTTACCGTGTGTTAGACCATTTACCTTATGACTCTTTCGTGAGGAAGAGCGTTGGTTACTTGTTCGCGATCCAGCACGGTGCTAAGAAGATCTATGATGCTGATGATCGTGGTGAAGTGATTGGTGGAGATTTAGGGAAGTGTTTTGATGTTGAGTTAGTTGGTGAAGACTCTAGGCAAGAACCGATGTTACAGTATAGTCATGAGGATCCTAACAGGACTGTGGTGAATCCGTATATTCACTTCGGGCAACGTTCTGTTTGGCCTAGAGGTTTACCGTTAGAGAATGTTGGTGAGATTAAACATTGATTCGGTGTTTTACTTCACAAGGAAGACTACTTTAGAGGCATTTGATATTAAGTTCGATGAGCATGCTCCTAAAGTGGCTTTACCTCAAGGTGTTATGGTGCCGGTTAATTCTTTTAACACTCTTTACCATTCCTCTGCGTTTTGGGGGTTGATGCTTCCTGTTTCTGTTAGTTCCATGGCTTCTGATGTGTTGAGAGGGTACTGGGGACAGAGGTTGTTATGGGAGCTTGGTGGTTACGTTGCTGTTTATCCACCAACGGCTCACCGGTTCGATAGAGTTGAAGCTTACCCTTTTGCTGAGGAGAAGGATCTTCATGTCAACGTTGGTCGTTTGATCAAGTTCTTACTTGTTTGGAGATCAGAGAAGCATAGTTTGTTTGAGAAGATACTTGATTTGAGCTTTGCTATGGCTGAAGAAGGGTTTTGGACAGAGCAGGATTTGAAATTCACTTCTGCTTGGCTTCAGGATTTGATCACTGTAGGGTACCAACAACCGAGGTTGATGTCGTTAGAGCTTGATCGTCCACGAGCGAACATAGGTCATGGGGATAGAAAAGAGTTTGTTCCTAGGAAGTTGCCTTCGGTTCATCTTGGTGTTGAGGAGACAGGAACAGTGAGTACTGAGATAGGGAACTTGATTAGGTGGAGGAAGAACTTCGGGAACGTTGTCCTTGTTATGTTTTGTAATGGTCCTGTTGAACGTACTGCTCTTGAGTGGAGGTTGCTTTATGGAAGAGTGTTCAAGACCGTTGTGATATTGTCTTCTCAGAAGAACTCAGATCTTTATGTTGAAGAAGCCAAACTAGATCACATCTACAAGTAAGCATATTCTTAAGATTAGTACACATGTTGTTGATTAAAATTTCTAATGGTATGTTGTTTCTGTCTATGTTTCAGACATCTACCAAAGATATTTAATCGATACAGCAGCGCAGAAGGGTTCTTGTTTGTTGAAGACGATACAGTCCTTAACTACTGGAATCTACTTCAAGCCGACAAGACTAAGATTTGGACTACAGACAAGGTATCATAACATTCTCTTCATCTTGTCTTTGTTATCTCTTCGTGTATCTTACAATGATGTAAACCGTTGGTTTAGGTGTCAAAGTCATGGACATCAGTGAAACCGACCGGGAAGTCTGATTGGTTCTCTGTACAAGCAGAACTAGTGAAGAGAACCGTAAGTACAATGCCAGCTCATTTCCAAGTTAACTACAAGGAAGCAGCAGCCAAGAACAATCTTGACTCCTTAACGGTATGTAGTTCAGAGGTATTCTACGTGCCTAAACGTCTTGTAACAGACTTTATCGACCTTGTTGAACTCGTGGGAGATATGGACTTGCATTACAAAGTGGCTATACCAATGTTCTTCATGTCCATGGACTCGCCTCAGAACTTTGACCCGGTTCTTGGTTCAATGGTATATAAGAAGTCTTCTTCTTTTAATTCTTCTTTGAGTTTGTATTCTGCTCAAGCACCTGCTGTTCACCCGTGGAGCATCTCGAGTGAACAAGATTTTATTAAACTGGTTGGGAAAATGGCTGAAGGCGACCCGTTACTAATGGAATTGGTATGATGATTGATCATGATGAGTCAGGGTGTAGAGGTTGTCGCAGTAATGCAATGGTAGAAAACAGAGTTTATACACAGATTGTTTCTGTTATTCTTTTTGGTTCCGTTAGTTTATTTGTGGAGAAAGGTCTTGTAATGTTTTACTGTAACCATACTTTTTGTGAGTGTATAATGTTTTCCTTCTATAATCAAATCTCTCCTTCATCAATGAAGGCAAGAAAGTAGTAGTGGGAGTGTGTATAATGTTTCCCCTTCTAACGAAGTCGTACAAACAATATGAAATGACGTCATATAGTGAATAAGTTGCAACGACGCCGTATCGTTAATTAAGTTGCAACGATGTCGTATCGTTATTAAGTTGCAACGACGACGTATCATTAACTAAATTGAAATGACGTCGTTTCAAGGTTTATTTAAAACTCGATCCACTCACGCCGTGCAGAGCCGGTGACGATGGAGGAGGAGAAGGCAGACGCGAAACGACGTCAGATCTGCAACAACTGCGACCGTCCAAAACCGATCTGCATCTGCCACGTCATACCATCGGAACCAATCCCGACGAACACAGAGATACTCATCCTCCACCATCCACACGAGTCACGCCACAAACTCAACACCACTCCTCTCCTCGTCAAATCCTTAAGCAACATCACAACAATCCCCGGCCGCCGCCTCCGTCACCGCCACATCTCAACCTCAGAAACCTCTCTCCCTAAACCATCACACACGATCTACCTCTTCCCGTCATCTCCCTCTTCCCCCGCCGTCACTGTATCAGACTTCAAAACCTTAAACCTCATTAACCATCAGGGGAATTCGAATCCCCCGTCGGTGAGGCTGATCGTGTTCGACGCGACGTGGAAGCACGCGAAGGAGATGGTGAAGGCAAGCGAGGAGGTTTTGAGAGAAGCGGGAGGTGTAAGGGTGTGTTTGGATGCGGGGATAGATGAGTCTGTGAGTGGTGGAAGTATCTATGATTCGGATCTGTTGTTGAGGATGGAGCCTGTTGGTGGATGCGTGAGCACGGCGGAGGCGGTTGCGCGGTGCTTGGGGGTTTTGGAGAGGGATGGTGAGGAGATAGAGAGGGAGTTGATTAGTGTGTTGAAGGAGATGGTGAGGTTGCAGTCTGAGTTCTTGAAGCCTATGAAGCCAAGGCCTAAGTTGTTGAA
>JABAYD010020113.1:0-18138 GCA_014822095.1 Diplotaxis tenuifolia
ATTTTATAGAAATTAAAAACTATGATTTTATATTTTTTATTGATTTGTAAACATTATATCTTAAAAACGGAAGCGTGATTCCATAATGGAAGCGTGATTCCATAATGGAATCGTAAGCTTCCAACGTGTTTTTATAGAGAATATTTTAGAAGCGTCTTGGAAGCGAGATTCCACAAGTTTCCACAAGGTTCCGATTCCGATTCCGATTCCGAAACGGGAAGCGGACGTCCGATGAAGCTTCCATGCAACCTAGTATGTCATATTTAGAGTAAAGTAATCAAGGAAACAAGTTAATTACTATTATTTAGTCTGAAATTTTATCAGTTAGGTAAAAATTAATTTTATTTTGGAAACTTATATAGAAAAGAATCTTTGTTGATAGAGGTAGCAGTTTGATTCTGTGAACATGTTTTTTTTATTGGAATAAATTTTAGAATTCTTTCAAAAAAAAAATAGTTTTTTAATTTCCTCTAGTTCTTTTTCCTTTAGTTACTGCTAAAATAAAGTAAAACACCCAAACAAATTTATTCTAACTCAAACAATAGTAAATATTTTTTATTCTCTCCCTCATTTTCCTTTAGTTGCTGTGATTATCACTTTCCGTCATACATGCCACATGTTTATGGATTTCCAAAGTATTTGTGAGAGAAATGTTTTAAGAAAAGGATCATCATCATATTAAACAAAGGTAAGTAATATGGAGAGTGTTGTACTGTGGAATTGACTGGATACATGATGTATGATGTAATTAATCAAACTATACATTATGATAAATTCATCTTATTATATAATGCAAAATATATAAACACTGTCGTGCCAAGGAGTCAAACTTTTCTCATCTCATTTTTCTTCTATCCTATCTAAATTTCATATGCAGTCGAGAGACAAAATATTACACCCACAAATTTATATTAAGGACAAAATCCCAGATAGATGACCACTCCACTAATTACCAATTAATTTTAAGTTAAAAGTCCATCTAGCTTAACATAGTATCAGAATCCACGATCCAAACCGTCCAATTCGATCCATCGATCTGTGCCCATAGTTGGCCCATAATCCATCGATCTGTGCCCAAGTAGTATATAAGATAGATGAGCCACTCTACTAATTACCAATTAATTTTAAGTTGGAAGTCCATTTAGCTTAACAGTTTAATCTTTTATATAAAAAAAACTTCACTTTCTATTCTCGTGTTTATACTATGGTTTTATAATCCACCAATATTTTAAAGAAAATTATAAGTGGTTTTTAAAGATATATATGGAAAAATATAGGAGCAGCTTCTCAATTAATGAGACACTGAACCTACGTGGAAACCGAAACCACTTTCTTACGCGTCCTACGTTGAAGCCAGTTTATATAAATAGAAAGCTTAAGGGAAATGCTAGAAGACACAGAAACCAAACATCAACAAAAAAATGGGTTTCAGAAGAACATCGTCGGTTTTTTATATTCTCTTCGTCTTTCATCTCCAGCACAATTTGCTTTTCGTTAGCTCACTACCTCCCTCAGTTGAAACGAACCATGAGACTCTTCCTTTTAATGCATCAGAGCCAGATGTTGATGGGTTCGAAGGAAAGACTCGTGAGTTAGCTGTTGTTATCAAAAAGGGAGGACGTGGTGGCGGCAGGGGAGGAGGAGGTGGAGGTGGAGCTCGAGGCAGACCACGTGGTGGGGCAGGTGTGATTTATCCGGCCGGATCGCATTATCATCGCTCAAGCGGCAGCATGATCCTTCGAGGGGTAGTGTCTACGGTCTGCTGGTTGTGTTTCTCGGTGTTAGCCGGTTTATTCTTGGTTTAGTCTGAACTTGATATATGTACGTTGGTCTAGATGGCACACTATGGCGTATGTAATGTGTCGATCATATTCAATAACTAGAAGAAGTGGTTTCACCAGTTGCTTGCTTGCTTGCCCCCACAAGAACAATACATATTATTTTTTATCTGTTTTAATACCGTTAGGTTTATAATTACTAAGATATGTAGACAAGAATAATCTCATAAGCCATTGCAAAACAATATCGCTAAGCTCCGCGGACTCGACATCAAATTATGAAAAGTCAAGACCCACTCAAGAAACTGACTAACTATGGCCACTTGCAACTATACTTAATGAGACATGCACCATAGACAGACTCAAGAAATGACCAATACCCACTTATAACATTTTTAGCAAAACAGACAAACGCACGTTCAAGCCAGCCAGTGGCGCATGCAGCGTTAGAGGACGTAGGTCAGGGTCACATGCTCCTTAGCTTTATGTTTCTGATCGTTTTAAGTTTCTGCATAAAGAATAGATAGGAGGAAAATAAGAGTAATGGATTTACATAAGTATTGTATTGTGAGTTGACTGTATATTTGATGTAATTAGCCTATATCATGACAGCTTCGTGCTATTAAATTTTACAGTTTAGGGACCAAACAAAAGTCATGCTTTTTTGAACTAATAATTATATGATGAACTGATGATTATGCAAATCTGTATATCAGTGTTAATTATTACACCCGCCATTTGATAATAAGCAGACGATAAGGGTATGAAAGTGCTTAGAAAATACCAAAAAGAGGTCACTATCAGTTTGTATAAATAGGTATATAGTTTCAAATTTCTTTGCGTTAAAGGTTTATTCAAGACATGCCAGTGGTGCATTCAGCGTTGGAGGATATAGCCTATAGTTCAGGGTCACATGTAGACTAGTTCACATGCTCCCAATGTATTTATGAAAATATGATTTATGTTTCTGATCATTTTAAGTTCCTATCTAAAGAATAAATAGGAGGAAAATAAGAGTAATGGACTTACATGTATACTATTGTGTGTGGACTGCATATTTGATGTAGGATGTAATTAACCTATATCATGACAGCTTCTTGCTAATAAATTTTACAGTTTAGGGACCAAACAAACTCATGCTTTTTTTGAACTAATAATTATATGATGAATTGTTGATGATTATGCAAATCTGTATATCAGTGTTATTTATTTCACCCGCCACTGATAATAAGCAGACGATAAGGCTATGAAAGTGCTTAGACCATGTGCAATGACAGTTTTAATAGAATCCTTAGGCAAAATCCTTAATGTTTTATGATTAAATTTGATTAAAATAATCAGAAAAGTTAAGAATCAATCCTAAATTAAGGATTAAAAGGGGAAAGTCCTTAATGAGTTGGCATCCTCTCTTCTCCCCTCCTCCACCTCCCTTCCATCGGATTCGTCGTCACAGACGCCGGGAGACCACCTTACACGCCGACGGAATCATCGAAGCGATGATCGGAGTAAGCGACTTCCGCGACTGGGCCTCCGATTTCCTCTTCGCCGTCGAAGACCAAGTCGGAATCCCTCTCTCCGCCACCGTTTTCGTCCCCACCGACTTCGACACCGTTGTCCTCTCCTCTCTCTCGCCTTCCTACTCTCTTTCCGGAAACTCCTTCCGTCTACGGTTTTACTATTCAGATTCTTAACTATTCAAAAAGTTCAATGGTGTTATCCTAAGGATTTCGGATTGGATAACACCATTGGACTTAAAAACGGATTAAGATCCTTAACTATTCAAAAAGTACAAAAAAATAATAAAAAAATGCTAAGGATTGATTAAAGAAATACACCATTGTACATGCTCTAAGTATATAGTTTTGAATGTCTTTGCATAAAGTTCCATGCTATCTCTCTTGTATTTCTAGCTTTCGTTGCAATTAATTAACAGAAAGTGTCATGTTATCTCCTTTCTATTTCTAGCTATCCTTGCTGTTAAGTAAGATTTTGATTAACAAAACTATAATACTCCTATGTCCATATTGACTTAACCTGCATTTGATATACAATTCCACAATAGTTAAGCAAATAAATTCGTTTAAATAATACATGGATTTCAATTTGTGACCTATGGTATGTTCTAGTAAGTTTTTTGTTTTTGATGTTTAGTATAGACTAGAAAATAATGTTCATAAATTAGAACTTACACAATGGGTTATCAGTTTGAGTTTTCAACACAAACGAAGAAACTCGACATCAGAGATGGATGATAAGACATAGAAGAAAGAACTGTCACTTAAAAAACATCTTAACTACGTAATTAACTTCGAATCCGATAACAGCTTCGACCGAGTCTTATACATTCCAACCAGTGCAAGATCTCAGCGTTCGGGTCTCTCTCGATCACCACAACACTCACCGTGATCTGCATCACTCCTCTGTACAAGCCGACGCGGCCACGAACGCGAGCTACGGCTCCGATTCTGATCGCTCCTGCTTGTTTACGAGCGGCCCTAGAGTACAGCAGAATCGTCGATGAGTCGAACCGGTTGAAGTAAGAAGAGGTGAGTTGGTTGAGCCACATGATGCACGTGACGCAGCCAGTGCCATCGTCAACGCTGAACTTGAGGAAGTTAGTGGTCATGTCGCGAGAGACGATCGTACCAACTGTCTCTACGCGTGTGACCCACGAGATACCTCCCAGGGAGAAACAGTTGGCTTCTGTCGGTGATGGTCTAAGGCGGTGGATGTCACGTGACATGAGTTTTGCATGTGTGTTCTGTAGGGAGCGATCCATGGCTGGATAGAGACCATCACAATGAAGATTAGTCCGGGAATGCGAGATTCCACAAAGCCAAATGGCCGTTACACGATATTCGTCAAAAAAATAATCTGAAAATAATTCTACAAGTGACAGTTATGTCCTAGTTTGGATAAGTAGTGTATTCAGATGACATTACTATTGTTACTTCTAATCTGATTATACAACGCTTTTCTGTTACTTAATTGTTCTGCATACTCAATGATCTGAAGTTTAGCATAGCTGTTTGAAGAAAATTATTGCATAATTTACTCTACCTTATTAAGAATTAAAAAGTAATAAAGTATAGTGTTGAGAAGAAACTATCTCATGGGAGATGATGATTTTGAAATCTTACTATATGATGCAGACCAGCACCCAGTAAGATTTCCAAATAATTAGACACGTTAAAATTTTACACTACAAAAGATCTAAAAGTCTAAAAAGACTGCATAACTCGTTTTTTTATAAGACAAACTTCTAGAAATTCATGAATTGTTAAAGCTAAAACTCCATTAACTTTTTTCCAGAAAAAAAAACAAATGATCTTGACAGTCACCTACTTCAGCAACTAGTTCTGTCTAATAACTACTGTATATTTAGTCCTCACCCTGGGTTAGATGTTATCATTTCTAAATAAACTATGTTATTCCACCATTTTTATGTTACCAATAGGCATTAGAGATCATCATAAACAATAGTGTATAGAGTCACAGGTCATACAAAAATCCACTGACACTATTATGTTTGGGTACCCCTTCCCAGAACATTTCTGTAGATTTGAATAAAGAAAGGGAATATACATCTTATATCATTCAAGTACTATCTATGAATAGAGTGGAGATGAATAAATGATGAAAGCAAGAAAACAAAAGCAGAACAAAACTACTATATGGTACCATGTCATTTTCAACTTTACCTTTGCTTCAGAGGCAGAGAATCTCAAATTCACAAAGCCACAATAAATGCCTTTAAGAGGTTATTCATGTTTTCTTTGTGTTATTTTTTTGTTATGGACCGACTCATGTTTAATACTTCAGTACCCCATCTTGTGACTCCAATTTCTAATTTTGTTATGAAAATGTGAAATAAAAAAGAGGTGAAGTTTTGAATAAATATGTGGAATCAGTTTATAAAGTTGGAGAGGATTTAGAGAAAAACCATATCACAAAGAAAAGGGATTCCACTCCGGACACACTCATACGTGGACGTACGAGGTGGATTTAGAGTGGGTGAGAGACTGAGACACGAACTTATGACTATAACTTGGGAGGCAAGCCATTACGCACCTAATGGTTTCACTACCTTACGAACTTAGAGCTAATGAAGCTTCAGTATAATAAGTTATCTTTACTTATGTGATTAGGAAGGCTAAGTAAAGTATTTGCTTACCTCTAACTTATTTGCGGGCCCAGAAGATTTTTTAACTTAGTCTGCAATTTAGAAAGGATCAAAATTAATATAAAGAAATTAGACAAACAATGCGCATCAAAGCATAGTTTTTCCTGAAACCATAATCATTCAAGTGATGACCTTAGTCACCGACACAGAAGAGCTTAGACTGTATACTCGCAGTATCTCAGGTTCAACACAGAAGAACATTAATTATTCAAGTGATGACCTTAGTCACTAACTTCATGGACAATCAATGCAAAAGCAAAAGCCAATGGAGATTAATCTGGCTCACTAGAAAAGAAGGGGTCACACATGAGGATACACTTGTTCTGTGACTGTACTTGTAATTTGCAACTAACCACACGCAAAAGTGAACATCAAAGGATTAGGTGAATATATATAACTTCCGTGAGAAGTAACTGAAAAGCATTTGATATAAAGGAGAAAAAAATTCCCCAGAGAAACTAAGCCAATCCCACATCTACTAGGGAAAACAGGGTTTAAATATGTTACCAAATGGAGAGGATGATTCGGATATTATGCGTCTGGTGAAGGAGCTTCAAGCTTCTCTAATGAAGAACGATAAACTGGAGAAGGAAAATCAGGAGCTGCGTCAAGAAGTAGCCCGCCTACGAGCACAAGTAAGCAATCTTAAAGCACATGACAATGAGAGAAAATCAATGTTATGGAAGAAGTTGCAGAGCTCATATGATGGTGGCAACACAGACGTATCTAATCTGAAAGCGCCAGAGACTATCAAATCCTACATAAAGGGTCATGAGGTAAAGAATCCAAACCTGAAGCCAACGGTCAAAGAACAATCTACAGCAATAAAGCCGCCACCGCTGCCTCCACCACTTCCATCAAAAACAACACTTGGAAAAAAGTCTGTGCGGCGTGCTCCAGAAGTTGTAGAGTTGTATCGTGCCCTCACGAAGAGAGAGTCTCATATGGGTAACAAGATCAATCAGAACGGAGCTTTGTCTCCTGCATTCAACGCAAACATGATTGGTGAGATTGAGAACCGCTCCAAATATCTTTCAGATGTAAGTACATCATTATCTAGGATTTCACTCTTATCTAGATGCAAAGTCTTTCCTAAATCATTACAAACAATGTGGTGCTTGTGCACTTGCAGATAAAATCAGACACTGACAGACACAGAGACCATATCAACTTCTTAATCAGTAAGGTGGAGGCTGCAAAATTTACAGACATATCAGAAGTGGAGACGTTTGTGAAATGGATAGACAACGAACTATCTTCCTTGGTTGACGAAAGGGCAGTCCTAAAGCATTTCCCTAAATGGCCAGAACGTAAAGCAGACTCACTAAGAGAGGCTGCTTGCAGTTACAGAGCGCTAAAGAACCTTGAAACTGAAATTTTGTCATTCAAGGAAAATCCAAAGGAACCTCTAAAGCAGGTCTTGCAAAAGATCCAGTCGTTACAAGACAGGCGAGCATGTATAAAGAGTAGAGCTACTAGTAAACTACTTGATCTATTCAATTACATAAAGTTAACGTCAATAAATGTTCAAAAATTTCAGGTTAGAAGAAGCTGTTAACAGCACAGAGAGGACAAGAGACTGTACAGGGAAGAGATACAAGGATTTTCAGATACCGTGGGAGTGGATGCTGGACACAGGATTGATTGGACAGGTAGGTGACTGATAGCTACTATATACCAATCACTTCTAATGAAGAATAATACTAAAGATAAAATATGGACTATCATATAGAGATGTCAAGATACCTTAAATTTTTATTCTAAGCAAACAACATCGATTGAACAAACTATAACCAACTTCAAGAAAGGTTACCCATTTTAAAAATGTGACGAGAATCACATTCACTACTACTCTCACAGAAGAAAATGAAGGAAACTTTACCTTGTTGCAGCTAAAATACAGCTCGCTGAGGCTAGCTCAGGCGTACATGAAGAGAATAACCAAGGAGCTGGAATCAAACGGAGGAGGTAAAGAAGGGAATCTATTGCTTCAAGGGGTCAGATTTGCCTACACAATACACCAGGTACAAAAAAAAAAGTCATAAAGTAATCTGCTTAATTATAGCCATGTTCATATCTGTTCAGTTTTTTTCCACTAATTCAATATTTTAGTTTGTTGGTGGTTTTGACGAAGAGGCATTACGCGTATTTAACGAGCTAAAGAAGATCACTACAAGTGAATCCCAGAAGATAAATAAGTAACGGCTCACAACTTCAAAAAACTCCGAGTCGATTTTGAGTATTAAAAAGAGAGTGTGAATCATGTTGTAATCTAGCTTATAAGATTACGCATTAGAGATGTAAAAGACTAGAGCCTAAATTATTGTTCTATATTTCAAGTCTATTGCTCTTGCATACATACTAATGTCTACGTATCTCGTTCTTCATTCCAACGCAACCAGCACAGAAACAAAGCCTACACTCAAACCTATAAGCTAAAATTGGCATTGAAGCAAACCTTCACTGAACGATCTGCTCTATTTCAACATTTTCTGAGCAAATAAATATACATTATAGGATCACAAGTTCACAAATATCATACAAATCATCCCAATACACAATCCACCAAATCGTAAACCGTTGGAACGAAAACTTCCGGCGAAGATGGAAATAAAAAAACGAAGAAGCGAATAAGCATACCTCAGATAAATTCTTCGTTCGAGTGAAATGCTCTAAGTCCAGCTTTCCTCGGCAGTTTTGAAGTTTTTGCTAATTCAGTTCATCACCATCGATTTTCGAATTCGAGTTTTTGAGAAGGCTCTGTTTCAGACGACCGGTTAGCAACATAGGCCCAATAGCAACAAAATTTAACCCTTAAAGCCCACTAATCGGTAATAAAGGCCCAGCCCAATAAGAAACAAAAAATATAACCCGACCCGACCGGAAAGGACCCAAACCAAGTAACCAAGCACCACGTATTTGCTCTTATCCGGTTATCACAATGTAAACCACTAAGAATAACCGATTATTATTTTTTTTCTGGAAAAATGGAAAAAAAATCTGCGGAGCGGCTTCGTTTCTCCACTTTCTCTCAAATCTGTTATCACTTTTGATTGATTCTTCTGTTACGCACTGTTTTATCAAATTCAAATCAGAGCGACGGTTGTTTCGATGGGGTCGAGTGCATCGAAGAACACTGAAGAAGAGGAGGATGGTTCCAATGGCGGAGGAGGAGGTCAGCTCTACGTTTCACTCAAAATGGAGAACTCTAAAATCGAAGGCGAGCTTACTCCTCATGTCTACGGCTCTGTTCCAATCATCGGCTCTTGGGATCCTTCCAAATCTGTAAGCATCGATTCCAAAACTATGGAGTTTGATAACGTTTCTGCTTCTTTTGTTGATTTTTTTTTGCGTGATAGCTTCCGTTGCAACGTGAATCTGCGTCAATATCGGAACTAAGCTTCGTTGTTCCTCCTGATCACGGTATGTGAGTTGACTCAAATTTGGATGAGCGATTGTTTAGCTTTATAGATGATGCCAATGTTAGAAACTTAGAATCGAATCGGTATGTAGTTGAGTCAGATTTGATTTGTATTGCTTAGGCGATCGCTTAGCTTATAGAAACGAATCGTGTTTTCTGTGAATTATACAATCTATTTGGTTTCGTGTGTAGAGACTTTGGATTTCAAGTTTCTGTTGAAGCCAAAGGATGGAAACACGCCTTGCATAGTGGAGGAAGGTGAAAACAGGCTTCTTATTGGTGGTTCGTTGCAAGGAGATGCTAGAGTAGCTCTGTTTACGCTTGAAGGTGATGTGGTTGTTGAGTTTCGAGTGTTCATCAAAGCTGATAGAGTTTCACCGTTTGATCTTGCTGCTAGTTGGCGAGCTTATAGGGAGAACCTCCAGCCTTCTACTGTACGTGGAATCCCTGATGTCAGTATAAATCCTGATCCAGTAACTCTCGAGGAGGTTTCTTCTTTCACTTCTTTGTTTTTACCGCAGTTGTATGGATATGTAATGTCAATTTAAACAGCAGCAAATGATTTCTCACAGAATTGTCCTTCAGAAAGTTTGGAGCTCGATCTTGAACATTATGAAGTTCCTGCTCCTGCAGCTTCTGCAAACTCGTCCCTTGTTTATGCGGCTGACAATGCAGAGAACCCACGGTCTCTTTCAGCTTCTGGTTCATTTGTTAATGACAATACCCCAAAGGCGGCATCGAACAGTCCTAGAGGGTCTGGTGCTAGCGTTGATGGATCGCCATCTGCAAAGGTTCTACTTTGATTAGTTTCATGGTAGATGCCTATGCATTAGTCAATGTACATCTTTCTTATTTAATTTTGGCATACTTCTTACTTATAGGAAATGAAGATTATTGTTCCTGATTCCTCGGATACCTATACGGCTTCAGGGGTGGGTGAGTCAAAGTCAGTGGGGATACTCTCACCTTTCCAGCACAAAGATGGTCAAAGGGGACTCTTTGTTGATCGTGGTGTTGGCTCCCCTAGGCTATTCAAGTCTGTTAGCGCAAGCTCTTTTTTGGCTGACCTCAAACTTGATGCGCAAACCAAGGTTTGGCATGAGCTAATTTCTATTTCTAGTGGGATTATCTTAATAATCAAGAGTTTTTGAAGTCTTTTTACTCTTTTTATTCAAATTGTTAGAATTCAATTCCAGCCGCAGCAGGAGCTGTTGCTGCAGCAGCTGTTGCTGACCAAATGCTTGGACCTAAAGAAGATAGACATCTTGCAATTGTTCTGGTAATTTTTCCAAATATACGCCTGTTTATAGTTTATGCAGCTCATGTTCCTCTTTTAATTATTGTGAGCTAGATGGCTGGCTATTTTGTTGTATGTATTAAGTAACCTAAATGAAAAAATGGACTGATTGTTCTGATTCGCACCATTCCCATACATTGTATTAGGTAGGCTTGCCTGCTCGAGGAAAGACTTTTACTGCAGCGAAGTTGACAAGGTATCTACGCTGGTTGGGCCA
The DNA here is from genome assembly GCA_014822095.1 of Diplotaxis tenuifolia. NCBI lineage: Eukaryota > Viridiplantae > Streptophyta > Magnoliopsida > Brassicales > Brassicaceae > Diplotaxis > Diplotaxis tenuifolia. Next base: position 10,897 of record JABAYD010020113.1, read on the forward strand.
CGATACAAAACACTTTAACGTTGGAAAGGTTTGCTCTAGTATCTTTTCTTGCGTGTTCTGCAATTGCAATATTTGTTAAAAGATTGACTCAATCATTGCTCCATTTCCTCACAGTATCGACGGCTAAAACATGGAGTTAATATGGTAAAGCTTGGTTTTAAATCAGGGTTTATAAGTATCTGCCCTCCATTTTGGATGGTTTGTGATGGACATCGAATGACCTTTTTGTAGTCTGCTGATTTCTTTCGACCTGATAATCCAGAAGGTGTAGAGGCACGAACTGAGGTAAATGGTGATTTGAATTGCTTAGTTTAGTCAATTTGCGAGTCTGCGACTGTCTCTTCTAATTTGTGCGACTAAATTCATCTTTATGGTACTTTCAACTTAATTCGGTAGATTGGGAGATGTTTAATTCAGTGATCAATGTTAACTCTATCTATCTTCTTATTTGCACATAGTTTTAATATATCACATTCCACTAGGTAGCAGCACTTGCGATGGAGGACATGATAGCTTGGATGCAAGAGGGTGGTCAAGTAAGTGTTTTTTCAGTTGTATTTTTTTCTTGGTTTTCTATCTTCCATCTAAATAGTTTCTATTTGTAGGTCGGAATCTTTGATGCAACTAATAGCACACGAGCTCGACGGAATATGTTGATGAAAATGGCTGAAGGAAAGTGTAAGGTACCGAAGCTTCGAAATGTTGATTCTCATGCTTTATGACCGTGTGCCTTTCAAAAATTCCTTTTTAATGCAGCGCTTTTAATACTGCCATGACCATTTTCGGCTGATATTGAATTTGTAGTTATTCAGTAACTGATTTTCCGTTGATTTCTCATATAGATAATTTTTCTGGAAACAATATGCAATGATGAACGCATTATTGAAAGAAACATCCGTCTTAAAATCCAGCAAAGTCCTGATTATGCAGAAGAGTACGGTGCCTCTGTCAGCAACTTAATTTTCTCTTCCTAATAGACTTCTCTTACCTGCAACTAAAATGCTTATGCGGTTATGCCATTCTGCAGGACGGATTTTGAAGCTGGAGTGAGAGACTTTAGAGACCGTTTGGCCAATTATGAGAGGGTCAGTATACAAACCTGCAGCTCCTAATTATTTTAATAAAGCCTAGTTGACTCAGTTGTGGTCTTGGTACTGGCTTTCATCGTTGAGTGTATTTCCTTTTTTACCAGGTTTATGAGCCCGTTGAAGAAGGTTCTTACATCAAAATGATTGATATGGTCAGCGGTAATGGTGGACAGATACAAGTAAGTTTGTTATATGTGCTTGATGAAGAAATGTGTCACTGATGGCGTTTCATTCTGATCTCAATAGAGTACTCTATAGTTTTGACTATTCCTGACAGTTAATCTATTCTTTGGCAGGTGAACAATATTAGTGGTTACCTTCCTGGAAGAATTGTGTTTTTCTTGGTATGAATTAGCCATATCTCTTGCTTATTTTCTTATGCAAAATCAGCTTACAAGTTATAGGCTTGCAAGGCTGATTGATATAATCGTCAAGTTTTAAAGTTAAGTGATCACCAGAGTTTTTTTTTGGAGATGCTGACTTTTTGTACCTTCAACTAGGTGAATACGCATCTCACTCCACGACCAATACTACTCACTCGGCATGGAGAAAGTATGGATAATGTTAGAGGCCGAACTGGAGGAGACAGTGTTATAAGGTATGTCTTTGCTCAATTACTTCCAAATTCTAATTTGAATTTCTTATGCAATTGCTGCTCTGAGCCGATACATACAGGTTCTAACTTCTAATTTCATCTTATTCCAATAGTTTGGGTCGTCTAGTCTTGCTGCTTTTCCTTGGTTGCCTTTTTTTTTTGGTTCACCTTTTCAGTGATATGCTAACCTTAGCTTGAAAATTGTATATCTTGTTTAAAATGTGAAATTGTGTCCTCGTAACCTTTGTCAATTTTGGAACGCAGTGAATCTGGAAAAATTTATGCGAAGAAGCTTGCCAACTTTATCGAGAAGCGACTAAAAAATGAAAAGGCTGCTTCGGTAAGTATTGCAGGCTATTACAATATGTGTCAAAGAAAGCTTATTGGCAACTCTGAAACCTCTGAATCAGTCTAGAAAGGTTTCGTACATCAACCTAGGCATTGAACCATCCTTGAAACCTTTTTCTGCCACACAAGTTCACAAAGGCTCAAGCAGTTCCATTTTCTTGGTTAATTTGAAATCATAAAGATCTTTGTAATTTTCTATTTTCAGATTTGGACCAGTACACTTCAGAGAACAATCATGACAGCAAGTCCCATTGTCGGATTTCCAAAGGTTTGTGTTTACCAATTGCCAGAATATCTCTCAAACTCTTTGATGTCTTGTAAATTATATGTTGATGCAAGGAAAAATCAAATTTTCCTATTTTCATCTCTAGGTGCAATGGCGTGCCCTGGACGAGATCAATTCTGGAGTTTGCGATGGAATGACATATGAAGAGATAAAGAAGAACATGCCAGAAGAGTACGAGTAAGTGGCTTGGTAGAATCTTTATATGTTGAAAAGAAACGACATCAGTTCTGATTATTAAGAGCTCTAAAAGAATCTGGGAATGGACACAGAAATTTATTCTAATGAGTAAAACTGGATAAAGGTGCTATGCTTGTAATTAGATAGAACAATCCTGAAACGGGCAAACTCTTCTCTAATCACCTTGTGGTGCATATGACTGTAGATCTCGGAGAAAAGACAAATTGCGATACAGATACCCCCGTGGAGAGTCCTACCTTGATGTAATTCAACGGTATGTTCGTTTCATCTTCTTCTTCTTTGACGTGTTCAGTCATAAACTGAGAAACTCAAGCAAACATTGCTTCTTTGACAATATGTAGACTGGAACCTGTGATCATTGAGTTAGAACGACAAAGAGCTCCTGTCGTCGTGATATCTCACCAGGTTATACTCCAAACGATCTGTAACACTTAGAAACACACACACACACAAGTTCTGAATTGAATCTTCTGACTTGTTAATGAGTTCCTCTTACGGTTGCTTGCTTTCTACGTAGGCCGTTCTGAGGGCTTTGTATGCATACTTTGCGGATCGTCCCCTCAAAGAAATACCCAATATCGAGGTAATCTGAATTAGAAAATATGAGAAAGTTTGATAAAAAACATTTGAATGGATAAGGCGGACACATCATAATAATATCATTGCTAATGTATGAATGTTAATAACAGATGCCACTTCACACTATAATAGAGATACAGATGGGAGTTTCTGGTGTGCAAGAGAAGCGCTACAAACTCATGGACTGATTATTACAACAACCACAGTTACGTCAAATTCAACAGCAACTCTTGTTCGAAATGAGTAATGTACTGTCCTCACGTTACCGCTCTATCTTCAACCCTAATAGACTCCTATTGCTACTAATGATACCGTTGCGTGAGTCATTGGTCTCAACCCAACCCAAGTATACATTGTTTGAACTTGTGGTTTTAGTTTCCTTATTTAAAATGAGAAGAGTTTGATCAACATTTGATTGTCAGACCTATCACATTTTAGGGTATCATGTTACACAGCACGAAAGAAAGCATAACAGGCCTGTGATGTCGACGTACGACGACAAAGAGGTTTTGATACGTTTCAACAAATCCCACATCGTATTGACTCCTTTCATGCAAACCATAGGGGAGCTATTCACGTTGACTCAACCAATGAAGTCGGGAGATAAATATTTGGCACAAGCACGAGGCACTTTATTACCTTTGTAAGCCTTGCAGATGTAGCTAATGAAATTTTCATAGTCCTGCAGTAAACAGAATATATGAGGTAAGTTCAAAGCCAAGAAACATCAAGCACATATATATGCAGAGAACTTGATTAATGGTTTCTTATGTCATGAGAATCTTCTGGAGACAGTGACACTTCTCATCTTCTCTTGCCAGCAAGCCTACGGGTAACTTACCTGAACTTAACTCTCCATCCATTTCTCATAGAATATTGATTATAGAGATATTCATGAACAGAGAGTAAGAGAGCGTGTACTGGTGATGGTAAGAGTTGAATAGATCCTAAAAGGAATCATACTAAACAAACCTCGTAAAGTGGCTGACCATCAACGACTACCCATGGCACATATTCATGAGGCGGTCGAAGTGCACTAGTTTCTGCAGCATACTGCAACTCAAGCTGCAGAAAATGAAAAAGAAATTAGCAAGAAATGCACTAATCTGTGAACTATATAGCCAAAACTCTTCAAAACATGATTTTACAACTTACAACTTCATTGCAGAATGGTAACATGAGTGAAACATATAAACAGAAGAAACTAACCTCTTGTCCATGTCCACTGCTGAGACAATCAGCAACAGGTTTTGAGCTCATATTGAGCTTCTCATAACAAGTCTCCCACTTGTCATACTTGTGTTCTGTCACCAAACTCTCAACACAGTAGATAAAAGGGAAATGATCTCTCTGCATAACGAAAGTGACAGATCTCACAAACCTATATCTAAGAGTCTAACTTGTTTCGCACGTCAAACGGATCTCATCATCAGACTTACCAGTTTCGGCCAAGAATCAATTGCACAAGCTTCCACCGTATCCAAGAAACATTCAACTTCCCCGTGCTACAACAATAAGCAGACAAGGTCTTATGTAATCGAATCTAAGGATACTTTAGAAAAAAGCAAGAAGTACCTGGCAAAGGGCAGTGACACTATCGGGGCGGAGATAGGTGTTGCCCCATGGAGATAGATGGAGATCAACGATGGATATGAGATCGTCATCAAAGAGCTTCACGAGGTGATCAACTATAAATGAAAAACACGCTGGACAGAGAGACTCGTAGTACAGGCTCATCGAGACTTTCGACGAGGATGGTAAAGATACACCAGAGAGATCAGATGATGATGATGATGATGACGACAATGATACAAAGCAGAGAAGAGATAATATACTTCGATGCTCGCGAAATATGTGACAATAGTTTATTATGGTAATGATTAGCTAGATTTCAAAGACACGTGCTATATACATTGTCTTGGGAGTATTTGTAAATTGTAATGTCTTCTCTTCTTCTTCTTGGCTTATATTGGATCGTTGGATTTGTTACAACGAAGTTTGTAGCACAGGCTCTGCAAGTTAATTTGCCTATAGTTTACATAACGTAACGGTCAATCGTATGTTAAAATTTTGTTCACCGCCTTTTTCCAAACTGAAGCAAAACATTTGTTTTCTTAAAAACTAATAAATCAGCTTATTTGACTATTTAATAAAAGTAGCAAAAAAATATTCATTTGTGACCATTCTTTTGGTAACTAAATATACAAAAGGTTATTATAAGAAACTGTAAATTCTTTGAAGACCAAATATTTCATAAGTTCTTGTCAAAATAAATTTATTGCTTCCTAGTCATATTAAGATATTCTCATGTACTTTATACGTATGTTATATAAGTACGAAAATAGTAATTCAAGTGTTTACGTAGATATATTAGATTTGTGCTTCTTTTTTGACAAAAGATATATATCAATGTCTGCTATATAAATATTCAAGTATTTACGTAGATATTTCTGAATACGATGTATACTACTAGTCAAATGCATGTATTCATATTAATAGAAAAGAATGGGAAAACAACATTGCATTATAGCTGTATTTTGTGACTCGGCTACTAGTATAAAGAGGAAAGGAGATAAATGAAATGGTCACTAGTGAGCTCCAAAGGAGCAGTAAGAGAGGTCCCACTACTTGCATTTCAAGCTGGACTCTCAAAACCAATCAGCTTGGGACTATCCCATCACTTTTGGGATAAGATGCCACATCCTATATTAGTGACAGACATCACATGTAAAAGTATTGAAGAAAAATACTGTAAATAATATCTATATCTCTATGTTCTTTTTGTTATGAGGTTGGATAGACTAAGAACAAAATATAAGAGTGGGGAGAAACAAAAAAACTTAGGAAAAGATAAGACATATATGGATACACAAAGATTACCAAAGAAAGAAGAAGAAGATGATTATCAACCTTCCTCAACCATCGAGTCCATAGATGCTTTCTCTCAAGACCAACACAACTACTCTATGGATGATTTTGAGAGCATTTTCGACCTCAACCTTGACGGTTCAAAATCCTCTCAAGAACTCACGTGGGATTTTTTCAAAGAAGATGAAGATGTAGAGGAAGAAGAAAAAAGACTGAGTAATGATCAAGAAGGCTCAAGTTCTGGTGTTTGGGATAATAATATGTCCACTGATCATGAAGACAAAGAGTTGGGTCTGAAGCTGAACTTGAACCATCAAGAAGTTATTGATGCTTGGTCTGATCGTCGCCAGCAACCAGCCAATGCTCTTTATGTTAGTTATTACCACTTATCTCTTACTTGTTATGTAAGTTATGAATTAAGTTTGATTATTAGTATTGATGATTTAAAAAGTGTGTGTCGTCCAGAGTGGAGAAGTGCCTGTGATGGATGAAGGGAAGAACACGAGAAGAGAAGCGAGTGTTTTGAGATACAAAAAGAAGAGACAAAGTAGGCTCTTCTCTAAGAAGATAAGGTACCAAGTCCGAAAACTCAACGCTGATAAACGACCTCGTTTCAAGGTGTCTCTCTTATTCCTTGTTTTCCATCTACATCTTAGCATGAACTCGTTTTTAACCATCGTTATTTACTTTCATGACACTGATTAATTTTGTGCTACACAACCCTAAACTTATATACTGTTATTATGAATTTTCTTGCGTTAAATTTCGTTTCAATTATTTGTACGTAGGGTCGGTTCGTCAAAAGGGAGATTTAAATGGGAAAAGAACTCAAATCTTTGATGTGTCTTTATTATTAGTATTATCATTATGAAAATACTTATTTCCTTTTTATTTGTATTTTTGAGATATCATTATCATCTTTTTACAACTTTGTCAAATTTGAAAAGAAAATATCTCCTTGACAAAAAGAAAAAGAGATGCAAAATATCTTAAAGCAAAGGAGTTGAAGATTATATGAAGAGGACGTTTATGGTAAGTCTCTGTTGAGTTTGGTGGGGGCCTAAAAAACTAACGAATCCTTTGTCGGGACCAGTGTACCAACTGTGTATATCAATAGCATAAACTTCATATTACTGTCAGTGAATGAAAAATACTTCTTTACAACAGTCAACAGACGTTCAGATTGTGTTAATTAAAGCGCATGATTAATCCGAATGTTTAAGTTGTATTTTTCCATTAATAAATTTTAAATTACAACGTTTCTAAGTTTTATCTATCTG
>JABAYD010020119.1:0-10434 GCA_014822095.1 Diplotaxis tenuifolia
GTCTTCTTGCTCTGTGCTATAAAAAAGAGTCGACCTCTTCTTAAAATTCAAAACCAGTACTACAAATTTATCCGCCATGACAACGTGTGGCATCTTGTTCCTCTACTTGGTGATCATTCTCCAACACTGTTTCTCTGTTTGGTCATCATCACCTCTTCTCCTCCCTCTCTCACACTCTCTCTCAACCTCCAAACACACTTCCTCTCCTCTCCACCTCCTCAAGTCATCCTCCTCCCGCTCCTCCGCTCGTTTCCGCCGCCACCACCATAAACACCACCACCAACACCACCAACTCCCCCTCCCTCTCTCCTCCGGCAGCGACTACCTCCTCTCCCTCTCCGTCGGCTCCTCCTCCTCCCCCTCCGTCTCTCTTTACTTAGACACCGGAAGCGACCTCGTCTGGTTCCCTTGCCGCCCCTTCACCTGCATCCTCTGCGAATCAAAACCACCCTCTTCCCCCACCTCCCTCTCCTCCTCCGCCACCGCCCTCCCCTGCTCCTCCCCCTCCTGCTCCGCCGCGCACTCCTCCCTCCCCTCCTTCGACCTCTGCGCCATCTCAAACTGTCCTCTCGACCTCATCGAGACCGGAGAATGCAACAACTCCTCCTACCCTTGTCCTCCTTTCTACTACGCCTACGGTGACGGCTCCCTCGTCGCACGTCTCTTCTCCGACAACCTCTCTCTCCCTCCGTTATCCGTCTCAAACTTCACCTTCGGCTGCGCTCACACCACTCTCGCCGAACCCATCGGCGTCGCTGGCTTCGGACGTGGACGCCTCTCCGTCCCCGCGCAGCTCGCGGCTTACTCTCCTCACTTAGGTAACAGCTTCTCTTACTGCCTCGTTTCTCACTCGTTCGACTCGGAACGAGTCCGACGTCCGAGTCCACTCATCCTCGGACGCTTCGTCGACGAGAAAAAGACACGTGTGGGGACCACTGATGATGTCGAGTTCGTGTACACGGAGTTGCTTGATAACCCCAAGCACCCTTACTTCTACTCTGTTTCACTCCAAGGAATCTCCGTCGGAAAACGGAATATTCCAGCTCCGGCGATGCTCAGGCGAGTCGATAGACACGGAGGCGGAGGAGTGGTCGTTGACTCAGGGACGACTTTCACGATGCTTCCTGCGAAATTCTATAACTCAGTCGTGGAGGAATTCGATAGTCGGGTCGGGCGGGTATACGAACGGGCGGATCGGGTCGAACCGGGTTCGGGGATGAGTCCTTGCTACTATCTTAACCAGACGGTTATTAGAGTTCCGGCTCTGGTTTTGCATTTTGCCGGGAACGGATCCAGTGTTACGCTCCCCAGGAGAAATTATTTTTACGAATTTATGGACGATGGAGATGGGAAGGAAGAGAAGAGGAGAGTTGGATGCTTGATGCTGATGAACGGTGGAGATGAATCGGAGCTGAAAGGTGGAGCCGGGGCGATTCTAGGGAATTACCAGCAGCAAGGGTTTGAGGTTGTGTATGATTTGTTGAATAGAAGAGTCGGGTTCGCTAAGAGGAAGTGCGCATCTTATTGGGATACGTTGAATCAGGGCTAAAATGCGCGCGTAATTAAAATCTTATTTATGTGCGTTTTTCCGGTTTGACCGGTAAACCGGAGGATGGTCTTATCGAACGGTAATTATATGTGTATTGAGATGTACGTAAATAGCTGTAGTCTTTAATAATTCGATAGACCTATCCTCTCAAAGTATATAAGGGTGTATATGTTAGTGTGTATGAGCGGTTTTGTAATTTTGTAGATAGATATTTTAAGTTTCGATCTTTTGCATATGTGTTCTCATCGTTTAATGGATGTTATGCATTATTATCATTTTAAAATAAATAAAAATTCTTTGAAAAGGGATTTTAAATAAATTGGGTGTTACATTATTATTGGTTACGAACCCATCGCCTTAACAATTAATTGAACTAATCCAAAAGTTATTAAACGATGTCGGCAATTTAGTCAAAGTTTTGTTTGTAAACCAATTAGACCACAGCTACAAGTGCCTATAATGTGTGAAACTTCATAAAGATATATCACTATCTTGATAGAGAATTAAACAAACGAGTAACCATCAGTTATTTGGCGTGGTGTCATTATTTAGTTGGAGAAGAAGATGGTTTTGATAATGCATTATGGTTATGAGTCAGCTGAGTAGACACAAAGACTGACTGATGAGCATACGTGGCGAAGCTTTACAACGAGCAGACAACAATCACTATCCGTTACACTCTTAACTTTTTTTTTTTTGGACAAATCGTTACTCTCTAACTATTGATTAGCTTTTCAACTTAGTGGATTAAAATTTTGATTATCCATAAGTTTAAAACTCCAAGAGGGATTGGCTCGGCGTTCGGAGACAGCTAGCTGTTATCCACACGTGTGCTTCTAGATTCTTTCCGTCTTTTCATGTAGAAGTGTAGGACCATCTTCAAACAAAATACTGAAGAACAAGTTCACCTCCATAATATATGCACATATTATCGCCAAAGTTTGTTTTCAACATTAAATGAATCCATTGTTTTATTGGTTTTGATACATATAGCTTAACATAGAACTCGAGTTTCCTTCAGATTTAGTTGTAGGCTGTGAACCAGGTGATCTGTGCACTGCATCTTAATACTAGGTGTCACTTTGTCCATTTATTTAGCTATCCCTCTTTCTCCAAGTATATAAAGAGTTTAACAAAACATGAATCTTAACTAAGAAAAATATAGGCCTGGGATTCCGAACCGAACCGATTGGTCCGAACCGAACCGAACCGACTTTTTGACACTTCGGATATTGTTCGGTTTTAGGGAGGAAACCGTTCGGCAGCGATTGCATATATAGTTCGGTTATTCCCTCGGCTCGGTTCGGTTAGGAGTAACCGATCGGAAACCCGAGAATCATTAAACCTAGCAACCTAGGTATAAATACTTCTCTTAAGCTTAATGGTCGGCTAATCTGGGTTCGATAACCTAATAGTAATTCTCATTCTCCAAACTCAAATCCATTTTCTCAAATCGATTGATTAAAAAGGGTTAGTTCTTCCATCTTCAATTCTTCATCTTCTTTCTGTTTATGATTTGAGTTTAGATGATTTCAAATACAATTTGGGATTAGGGTTCTGTTGATTTTGTAGATTAGGTTTCTGTTTCAGACTATTAGGTTTCAGTTATGGGTTTGATTTTGTATCTCATTGTCTGTCGATATGGGTTTCAGTTTCCGTTAAATGATGGTTTGGTTTTGTATCTCATTGTTTTAATTTTTTTTTTCTTGATGTAGATGTCTGCTTGTGAAGATAACATTAACGATGATCAACCTGGAGAGGGACATGAATCCGAAGCTGGTGGAAAGAAAAGGCCGGCTTCAGAGAGATCAAGTACCGAACTGCCTCCACCTACAAAGAAGAAACAAGTTCACAGAGCAGAAGTGTGGCAGCACTTTATTCAGAGGGAAGACGATCCGAGCATAGCTAACTGTCGTTATTGTGGTCAAGATATAGGCTGTGACTCGAAGAAGAGTGGAACAAGCGCCATGAAAAATCACATAGCTCGATGTAAGTTACATGAACTCTTTAAGTCTAGTGGGGGTCAGACAATGCTAGGTGGTGATAGTAGTGGTGTAGTGACTGCAGTGAAGTATGATGCCGCCCTGTTTAGGAGATCTGTCAATGAGATGATTGTGTTGAATGAGCTACCGTTTGCTTTTGTGGAATCCGAAGGGTTTAGGCGTTTCTGTAAAAACGTGTTGCCTGCGTACACGGTTCATTGTAGGAGGACAGCAACAGAGGATATTTTTAAGATGTTCTTGAAAGAGAAAGAAGCGTTGAAGCAGTTGTTCAGTTCTGAGCAGAAGAGGGTCTCTCTGACCACAGATATATGGGTTGCTCCTACAACCTCATGCAGCTACATGGTTGTGACAGCTCACTGGATTGATAGAAACTGGACGATGCAGAAGAGGATTATTAGGTTCAAGCCAGTGACAGACCATAAAGGAGAAACGATAGCTGAACATCTCAGTCAGTGTCTTGAAGATTGGGGAATCAAGAAGGTGTTCACAGTGACAGTAGACAACGCCAAGGGGAATGACAAGGCAATACGGCTGTTCACAGAAACATGTAAGCAAGTAGGACCAGATGCTTTAGTTAGGAATGGAGCATTGATGCATATGCGCTGTTGTGCCCACATATTAAACTTGATAGTGAGGGACGGTTTAGCTGAGGTAAAAGAAAGTGTGGTGGCTATCAGGAATGCAGTTAAGTATGTAAGATCATCTGGTCCACGGCTACAATCGTTTCAGTTAAGGGTCCTCACAGGAAAAGTTAGTAGAGGAAGCTTGTCTATGGACTGTACTACGAGGTGGAACTCAACATATCTGATGCTATCTGCTGCGTTGAAGTTTAGGGTTGCGTTTGAGAAGCTTCTGGCAGAAGATATGCTGTACAATGAGTACTTCAACGAAGTAGAAGAGACTGGACACAAAAGGGTTGGACCTCCAACTTCTCACGGGTGGGATGATGTGCAGAGGTTAGTGAAGTTTCTGAAGATCTTTTTTGGTTGCACGTTGGCGTTTTCATCATCCAAAACCGTCACTTCAACTATATGTTACAATGAGATTGTTGTCATCGAGAGGAACCTCATCAGTTTGAGCAACAACAGAGATGGACTTCTTCAGATTCAAGCAAGGGAGATGAGGAACAAGTTTGAGAAATACTGGGATGGCCTTATCAACATGAATCCGCTTATCATCATTGCAAGTGTGCTTGATCCAAGAAACAAGATGCAGTTTGCTTGCATTTGCTTTGACAAGCTCTATGGTATGGACAGTGTCGAGAGTGCCCATCTTAGAAGCTCAATCAAGACTTTGCTGGCAGATCTGTATGAGGAGTACGCAGTGAAGATGCGCCCACAATCTCAAGGAGATAGTGTTGGTAACACTAGTGAGAATGTCGAACATGACACTTGTAACATGTTTGACATTTCTGATGATGATGAAGAGTACGAGGGGAGAGATTCTTTGTACTCAGAGATGCAGTCCGAGGTTGCAAATGATGCCGGTAGTAGTGAGTTGGATATTTACCTGATGGAAAGACCAGTGCCACGAACCTCAGACAGGCTGGGGAGAGAATTTGAAGTTTTGTCATGGTGGAGTCGTAATGCTGCTAAGTATCCAGTTCTATCAGATATGGTGAAGGATGTTCTAGCTATCCAAGTCTCTTCTGTTGCTTCAGAGTCGGCATTTAGTACTAGTGGAAGGATTTTAGATTCATACCGAAGCTGTCTAACACCCTACATGGTCGAAGCACTCGTTTGCACACAGCAATGGATTCGAAATAATATACAAGCTGAGAAGATTGCAAATTTGGTTCAGATGTTTGAGGAATTGGATTTTCATGAGTCTTTAGGTAAATCTTTCACTTCTTCTATTAATATTTATGATGTATTTTGTGCTAATTCCTAGTATTTGTCATTGTGTAGAGACTATGGAACTACCAAGACAAGCTGAAAATTAAGGTAATGCCGTAATGGCATCTTCTTTAGTGTTCTGTCTCTTTACTTTGTAGTTTGTGACTTCTGAACTGATTTTTTACCTTAATAAATGGCAGGTTGGAGTGTGAACGTTTGCAGGTTGGAGTGTGAAAGTTAGCGTGGTGATGGTCTGTTCTTTTTTGGCTCTCTTTCTCAGTTTTCGTTTCGGACTTAAGTTTCAATGTTTCTGTTTCTCTATTTTTTGGTAAAATTGCCATTTGAATCTATAACTCTTTGTGACTTTGTCTTTTGGAATGTGTGTTTGGTGCAAAGAGAGTTAGATTCAACATGTTTGACATTTTATGAACTATTGTAGATGTTTGGGAAATTGATGTATTTGGTTTGAAGTTTTAAGTTTAACAATGGAATTTCATGTGTGATTGATGATTTTTTCGAAATTTTAACAAATTAACCAATTAACCGAATTGAACCAACAAACCGAAAGAGCTAAATTACATATTTTTTAAATAACCGATAACCGACAATAACCGAGAAAACCGAAAATAACCAAAATTTAACCGAAAACCCGAATTTTAACCGATTTTATAAACAGAATCGGTTATTTTCGAATATTACAAAATTCCGAAATTAACCGAATTCCGAACCGAACCGAACCGATAAATTATTCGGTTACTTTCGGAATTATTTTCCAGAAGATTGGTTAACCGAAAACCGAAAAATCGGTTCGGTTCGGTTTCGGAAAACCGAAATCGCAGGCCTAGTGCATTCTGTTGTTGAATAATCATATTTGGTTCGATTTTTTTTTTCAACAATCCAGAATCGCCGAGATTTCAGAATAAAATAGATAGATTATTTTCAAAAATACTGGAGAGGAACGAGAAAAAACGAAACTTCTACATAAACACGAAAAGAAAAATAGATAAAATCCTAACAAACTCAAAGATCTATGCAGCACTAGCAGCAGGCAACGGACGTATTAGTTATCTAACGAGTCTACGACACACAATTTTTAAAATTGTAAAACAATACAATGGAACTATAAAAAGAAAAGAACAAGAATAGCATCAGAAAATGGAATAAAAATAAAAGTGTGGCCGAATTTGTCACTTTATATGATTCTTTTATACGATGAACATAACAACTTTACTTGCCTCAAATTAAATAGAAATGTAGACAATTATAAACTTTAAGGCCTTTTTAAAATAAAAAGAAAGACAAAAGGGGTGCAAAGATAATTTAATATGTCTCCTTCACAAGAAAAAAATAATCACTTTCCGTTCACTCTTATGAAAATAGAAAAGGCCAAAAGAGAGAGACCGGCCAAAACGGAAGCAAATCATTCATTTCTTTGACTTCATCTCCTACACCTTCGCTCATCGCCATAACCACACAACATAGAATTATCTTTTTTGTCATCGGTAACTCTTTTTTACCCTTAATGAGCTGATTATTACATTTCGACTCACTCACGTTTTATATAATACCTACAAAATCAAACACACTCTCGTCTTTGCCTTCCCTAAATTTCTTTAAATGAATTTCAAGAGTGTCACATTTTAGGAGTATTATAACTGTGTTTATTTCAAATTTTTAAGAGAAAGATTCTTCCTCTTTGTCTTTGGATACTAATAAGTTTTCCTGTAGTCTGATCCAATGGCTGCAACCACTGAGATGGCCACTGATGTTGTCAATTATGTTAGTATCAACAAGGATGGTGAAAAGGGCATTGATGGCAAAATTGAGAATAACTCTTCGATCACAACCTTGGAATCCGAGACTGAATCCAATTTAGATATGCAGAAGCTTGTGGCTGTGTTCAAGAAACTAAATCCATTGGCTAAGGAGTTTTTCCCTTCTTACTACAATCCCAAGACGAACAATCAGACCGCAAAAGACAATCAGTTTCTGTCTGCTGATGATGTGGGGGCAACAAAAAAGCAATCTGGTGAACAAGTTGATCTTAATGGAAAGAAAGATGACAATAACCAGAAGGTATAATCCTGAAATTCTTATTTTTTTTAATGATCAGATAATTTTGATTAATCCAGTTATTTTTAATGTAACTGACTGTTATTTTTTTTAATAAAAAATTGTTGTTTGTGATTATAGAGAAGAAACAGTTATAGCCAAGGGAGGAGGAGGCTAACTGGAAGAATTTCTAAGGCTCAGAGAGAGGATAGTATGAGAAGAACAGTCTATGTTTCTGACATTGACCAGAGTGTAAGCCTTTTAAGTTTTTTTTTAAAGGATTGAATTTAATTTGCATTAGTGTAATGTTAAAAATCTGATTTGTGATTTAGGTGACTGAGGAGGGTCTTGCTGGCTTGTTTAGTAACTGTGGACACGTAAGATGACCCTTTAAGCCTTATATCCTTGTTATGTATTTTCACCTATATCATGAGTGTTCGGACTAGTTAGTTAGATTTATCTTTCAAAACATATAAATATGTTGTAAGTGAGATTCTGTGTTTATGTGATAAGAATTACTGCAAATATTTTAATATGATATATCTAAATGTTTGTTACTTTCTTTGGTGGTATTATAAAGTTCGTGAAGTAACATTGAATTCTTCTTCTGTGAAGGTTGTTGATTGTAGAATTTGTGGGGATCCACATTCAGTTCTTCGATTTGCGTTTGTCGAGTTTGCTGATGACCGTAAGTTTTGGCTGCTGGATTCTTGAAATGTTTTAACAAGAAAATTCTATGTCACTATTTTGATCCATACATGCTAGGAATTTACATGGTAAATATGGTTCGTACAGAGGGGGCACGGGAAGCTTTAAGCCTTGGTGGAACGATGCTCGGGTACTATCCCGTGAGGGTCTTACCTTCCAAAACCGCTATTCTTCCAGTGAATCCCACATTTCTTCCCAGGGTAAAGCTCAAATGTTCCTTAGAAGAAGTTCCATTTATTAAATTTGGTGTAAGTCTGGAGTAAACTTTACTATGTTGGTGTTGGTTCAGTCAGAAGATGAAAGGGAGATGTGTTCAAGGACTATCTATTGCACAAATATCGACAAACAGGTAAATGTTGAACAATCTATATTGTTTGTTCTCCAGGTTTAAGACTTTATATTTTCTACAACTGCATGCAGGTTACTCAAGCTGATGTGAGAAACTTGTTTGAGACGGCATGTGGTGAGGTCAGGACGGAACCTAGACCTGCTTGCCTTCCCTCTTATCTGATTTTTTTTTTCTTTTTAAAGAAGTGATGCTCAATTTCTTCTCTAATATACACAGGTAACTCGCCTGAGGCTACTTGGTGATCAGCTGCATTCCACTCGCATAGCTTTTGTTGAATTTGCTCTGGTGAGCTCTTCAGCTATTTACTAATGATAAAAATTTCTCCATGTTCGTTTACTCTATTTTCATTTTCTTTTTGGCTCTTTTTTTTTACTGATCACTAGAGGTTTCTTGAACTTCTGCAAATTCAGAAACTTTAATTTTTATTTTTATTTTTTTGAATCAACAGGCAGATAGTGCACTTAGGGCTCTCAATTGCAGCGGGATGGTCGTTGGATCCCAACCGATAAGGTAAAAACTTCATCGTTGCAGTGTCTTTTTATGAATATCTCAGTTGAGGATTAATACTTGTGTTTTCTTTTCTTTCTCAGGGTAAGTCCATCAAAGACACCAGTAAGGCCACGGATCACTCGACCACCATCGACAAACTAGAAAAGAGACATGACTAGCTGGAAGAGAGATGATTTCAAACATCTTTTTTTCAATTTTCGTTATCTTTTGAGGTTTTAGAACAGCTTATCTCCAGTTACATTTATATCTGGAAAGTGGAAACACTATGGTTCTGTTTTTTGAATTTAGAGTTGTTATTAGGCTCTGTCTTTTCTACTGAGATACTTTCATATGTTTCATCATCTTTCGTTAAGGGATTTTTTGGAGCATTTGCTTTTGAAGTTGTTGGCTTTTCACATGATCTTTTGCTTTGTGGCTCTCCTTTATATACAAGGTTAGATCACACACGAAGGTCCTTTCTCAGAAAAAAATAAAGGTTAGATCAACAGTGCTGAAAAGGCAATTGTTTTGAGACAGAATAGAATAAAAAGCTGTTACCTGCATGTTGGAGATCTCTAAGTAAAAAGGTGAGGTCTCTAGTAATTTTTTTTCTTAAGAGAAGATTTCACCCTCTGTTCTATAACTTATAAAATTTGTAGGGAGAATTTGCGACATAGCCAAAACTGAGAGCATAATTAGGAAAATGACTATGATTTTGACTAAATTAAGTGTATAACATTTACACCTAAAATGATCCGGTTCTGTCATTTATGGAAACAAGTTACCGATAAAAATGGAAGAATGGATAACGTCGACAGAAATGTATGTGGTCCGAAATGGAGGTTAGGTGCTAGTAATTTAAAAGAAACAAATGTGTGGACAAAAAACATATAACTCTTTCCAACTACTCTATTTTATTTTATGGATGCATGAATAATGCTTACCAGATTACATGTATACTATTCTATCTCGGTTGCTCATATACTATTTTATTTCTGTGACATAGTACATCACCAAACTTTTAGTGAGAACTATACATATAAAACCAACCATAACAGCTGAATAATATACCCAAACCTCTATTTAGTAAATCCTAACCCGAATAAAATACTAAATCCTAACCCAAATATAAACCATAAAACCAAATATAAACTATAAACCCAAATAGAATGGAACAAAATAAAAAATATAGTACATCTTTATGAAATTATGAAATGTCTACGATTGCGTAGAAAAGTTAATGATGACCCTAATCATTCCTTTCATCTTCTAATACTAAACCCTAATCCAAATATAAATCATAAACCCAAATATAAACTATAAACCCAAATAGAATGGAACAAAATAAAAAAAAAACATAGTACATTTTTATGAAATTATGAAAAGTTAATGATTGCATAGAAAAATTAATGATGACCCTAATCATTCATTTCACCTTCTAATACTAAA
>JABAYD010020154.1:0-15608 GCA_014822095.1 Diplotaxis tenuifolia
TGACAGTTTGAAGTTGCGGCCGAAATTAGAGTTTTAAAACAAGGTGACGGCGCGTATTGAAACGGAGCATGAGAGTGCATCTTAGATCGGATCGACACGGGGTTTGCGACGGTAGATTCGTATCGTTGAGAGCTTTAATTTGATATATTACTCGTTGTTTGGATCCGTATGGTTTGAGAGATACGGCCGTTTGAAGTTGCGGCCGAAACTAGGGTTTTGTGGTCGCCGGATTTTAGCTAGAGTTTAGAGTCTCGTGCTATAACGTGTTGTAAAAGAAAGAGAATTTCATGTGTCTCATTAACAATAGAGGTGCTCCTTATATAAAGAGTTACAAATTCATAACTCTAATGGACCTAATACATAGTGAACCACTAATGGACCAAAGTCTAGTAAATGAAAGCCTATTACAAACTAATGGTTGCTGGACATCTACGAACATATAATTCATAACACAACAAAATATTTGCTCGAAATTGTCATAAATAAAGGAAGTAACAAAATATTCCATTTTTAATATCTGTTTGGACCATTATTCTTGTTCTTTGGTCTTTTGTTCTCCAGCTGGTTTTGCCTTGGTTTTCTTTAGGAAGTGTTTAGACTCATGGTCCGAACTTGTTTATATTTGGGTTTTTTTTTTCTATGTAGTTCCACTGGTGGTTTTAGTTTCAGGGGTTGTAAATGTTATAATCATTCTTAGTTTCTTCCTAATCTTTAGGCTAAGGTATAATGAAAGTATTAATTAGAGAAAAAATAGAAAAACTAACTCGCCTAGTACTATCATGTTGGAGAACGATTTAGCACATAATCTGGTCCACTAACGGTTCAATCCAAACATGATAAATTGACAGTGGTCACATGATTTATAAGTAAACACAGTTATTCTAATTCAAAGGGCTACTTCGTAATTCGATGGAGCAAGCTCCGTAACCTGAAATCCAAGTCCATCATTAGATAATCATTTAGTAAGGAACGTATAAAATCGGTAACCCAAAATCCGAACCAATTCCGAACCGAAAAATCGTTTTGTACTCTGATCCAAAATGTTAAAAAAATATCTAAATGGGTCTTACAGAGAGATACAAAACATATCCAAGCATGAAGTGTTATTAACCGATCCCAAACGAGTTACCCGAAAACCAAAAAATCTGAAGAAACCAACCGAATTTCTAAATTAATAACCAATATAAATATTTGAAACATAAATATGTACTTCAAATATTTAATTTCATATTTGATCCGCACTTTCAAAGCGTGGGATTATTTGTTTGTTGATAAATTTATTGACGCATTTGTTTGTTCACTGCTATGTTTAGACTTGCGCATTCAATTTTTGGTTCGGTTCCATTTATTTTTGCAATTCGGCTTCAGTTTGGTTTTCGGTTCAAGAGATAAGAAACCGTTTGGTTATTTATGAATTTGGATAAGAATTTAGTTTTTTTTTGTCTGACTCAAATAACAATGTTAAGAACCTGTTAAATTTCAAGCTCAATTCAGTAATGGGTTTGGTTTCTATTTTTTTGAATAATTTTGAATAATTTGAGTAGAAAATCACATCTTTGATTTTGGATAAAATGCTGGATAAATAGGATAAGTTTAGATATTCTAGATAAAAAAAAAATATTCGGGTGATTTGGGGTATATCGGGAAAGTATGAGAACTTTAAATATTTTGGTTAAAAACTAGCAGGCAATCCGATATTTTAGGTAGTTTGATTTATATGTTAGAATATTTTATAATTTTCAAACTAAATTTAATTAATATTTACAAGTATATAAATTGTATTTTGGAAATCTGGATATCCGTTTAGTTTTTAGTTTAGTTCTGATTTGGTTTAATTTCTATATTCGAGAGAAATATAGGAACCATTCAAATATTTATAGACATTAACTCGGTTTTGGTTTTGTTATTTTAACTGATTTTTTATTTAGTTCCGATTTGGTTTTAGTTTTTTTTTCCATAGATATAGAAACCGTTTAAGTATTTGTACACGTTGATTCAGATTTTCTTTTGCTTTTTCTTAGAACAAACTGAAAAATATGAAAAGTAATATAATATAAAACCGATAAAGATTACATTAAAAATTGATAAACGCTATGTAATTTGAAACTAAAAAATTATCCGACCTCATCTATTAGAAAAGAACTTCCAAAAGTTTCAGGAATAACCTACTTGACTTAAGATGCTTGCAAGCTTCCTTATTATGTAGTTTCTATTAATCACCTTCACCGTGTAATGCAAGAAATTAACAAATGAACGTAATGAACACTCTAATACGTCAAGAATAGCGAAGGAGTTTCTGAGATTAACCACTTCAACTTCAAACGTCTCTCTATAAAGCATTGTTTCAGCTCTTTGAAATGCAAATGGTACTCACATAAACACCCTGAGAAATTTCTCATCAAAACCAAGCTCATCTACCACGCCTTTGTTATAGCACAGCTTCTACTTTTCTTCCTTAGGTGGCATCAGCTTCAGTGATGCTTACAATTTCTGTAAACACAACCCAACCATGAAAATTCTTATGCGCCTCGTCCATTTAAATTCAGCTTCAATTTTTTTTTTACTCATGAATAAATTCCAAATTCAAACAGACCTAGACTAATCTTCTGGGGGCGCGTGACCCATGCGCAGGCTCACGCACCGGTCTTGCAAAATGGGCCGACTGCAAGGGCCTTTACCCATGTGGTGTCCAGAGCATTATGAGGTAGTTCTCTCCAGTAGAGTTCGAACTCGCAACCTGGGTGCAGGAAGGAGTCCGTCCTTAATTACCATTGCGTAACATGGCTCGTGCATCAGGCTTAAAATTAATTTTGATTAGAACTGATTTAAGGTTATTTTTTTCCAAAGCAAAGCAGATTTGATTGGCGGTTGCGGTCAGGATTTTCAAGAGAATGGTAAAGTTCTGAATTCAAGAAGGTTTTTTCCTGGTGATGGAGTCTTGCACTTCCCTGCATTGTGTATCCAAATAGCCACTCGATCATCTCTTCTTCCAATTAATCTGTGTATCCACCAATCAATGGTATCTAAAAAAAATGTTTTGTTTTAATAGTATACTAGATTTTGACCCGCGCTTTAAAAGTGTAGAATTTATTTATTTTTAATAATTCTTTATAAGAGACAAAGATTTGATAAATATAAGATTATGTGTTTTGAAATTTTGTAACCTAATACATTTATATGTTTGAATCTTAGTGTATTCATATCTAATCTGAATCCGTAGCTAAACCGCTAAATAAGATGATCCGTGGGGTTCAATGACAAGTTCTCTATTTAAAAATAAGATTAAACTATTTAAAAATCCAAAACCGCTATTAACCCCTTCACCGACATTGATTGACCCGATAAACAAAAATGAATGTGATAATATCATAAAAATGATTTATCTTCCTACATAATGGTAAGGGAAATTTTCATAAAAGTACTCAAACTAAATTTCATTAAGTTTTTTAATACCCTAACTTTATTGCTAGCCAATTTAATATCCCAACTAATTATTATTATTATTTTTTGACAACCCCAACTATTTTTTTGCTCACCTTAATATAATTTCTTTTAAATTTGTGAAACTTTAAATATCTAAACTTTGTTTATTTTAATTAAAATACTAAAAAGTTTCACACTAAATTTTAAAAATCTCCAAAATCAAAGAAAAAAATATTAAAAACTTCCAATTTTATTTTAAGATTTAGGATAGAAGGTAAATAAACTATGGAGAAAGATTTTTAATTCAAAAATTAATTATTTAAAATTTTTAAATTACAGGTATAAAATTATTTTTATAATCATTATTAATTATTTATATACTTTTTACCAAAGTTCTTATTGGGTCATTTATACTTGTGTTGAGTTCCAATATTTTCATATTCGATGTGAATCTGTGGTCGATCTACTAAACCATGTGACCCGTATATAATTCAGTTTGGATTTAACTAAAATTTCACTATTTAAAATTTTGATTAAACCCACTAAGAACTAAAGTTTTGTTATTAACCCGTCACCTCATAGATGTTGATCCAATAGAAACTAACATAAATTGGATCCGCATATAATCCGGTTCAGAATTTTTGTATCAATTCTTTTGAAAGTATTATGAGATTATTTACAAAATTTCTCTGGTTTAAATATGATTTTGGATAAATGTTTTTTTGAGTTAAAAACTATATTTTCGAAGATATGAATAATTGCTGAAACTATGGCTCAAATTATTTTGTATTTATTATAATATTATTGGCAAATATTTTTTTCATCTCCTTTTTTTCCTAAGATATTTAAAAATGTCTCATTACCAAATTTAAATTATTTGATTTCATATCTTGAGCATTATTAAGCCTCTAATGCCCTTTTCGTATATTTTTAGAAAATCTATTTATCAAATTTAATCACTTTAATTTTGATTTCAAAATTTAAAGAGTTCTTTTAAAAACCAGATTAACATGTGCATTGTCACTAGATATATGATGTTTGATTAACATATGTGAACTGTCATACGATATAATTAATTTAAATGATTAAATGTTCTCCAATAAAATAGAAAAATGAATTCATAATTGTCTGAAACGTAGAAAAATTATATTCTAGTGTTATAAGAAAATGATTAAAAGCAAGGACATATGAACAGTTAGTAAGTAATTAATATCTCAAATATAGGGGATATAAATAAAATGATATGCTTTATAGTATATGCTAGTTTACATGTTATTAATAAGATCAATAGGTTTGACTATATATTTTTCTGTCGAGATTAAAGTTGTGTATGTAGTTCTATATACAATTAATTAAAGTAATTAACAATAAATATAGTAGTGAAAAAATATAAAATATCTAGAGTAAATCTAGGTAGTTAGAAATAATTTTAAAAAAATAATTATAATTTATCTAAAGATTTGGTGAAATATATTAATATTTTAAAAACATAATCTTAGAATATTCTAATGGCAATGTGCTGTAAATATTTGAAAAAATAATGAAATGTGCACGGGGTTATCTCTTTCGAAATTTATATATATATATATATATATTGTAGTGTGTTTTTATATGTGTTGTTGTTGAAACTAAGACAATGTTATTAAATTTAAATTATTGTTTTACCACTTTTCTGGTTTTATGTATCAATGTAGTTAAACTTATTTTATTAAAAACTCAATACAATAATCTACCAATGATATTCGCCAAATATTTTATAATTAATAAATATTTTTATAATTAATAATGCTAAATTTAAGTTTTAAAATATTATAAGCAGTGGATATTTATTGAACTATTATAAAATGTATTTTTGTTTGAAGTAATGAAATATAATAGATACTAGAACTTGATCTGCGCCCGCGTGGGTGTTTGATTTAACTTGTGTTCATCGTAAATTCAAAAAATGGTGATTTTATATAAAACTTTCATGTATATTTAGAGTATAATATATTATTTTATAATTTAGATGTTTGATTATAATTTTTTTTGTACGTACTATTATATTAATTTTTTTATAACTTGATGCAATTGTACTATTCATATATTAACATCTTGTTTTTATTTTAAAATGAAACAATATACTAAATATTTTTAAAAGTCTGTGCATTCGGTTTTTATGAATTATTAATAATTTTATGATATTTTTTTTCTTGAAAAATGAACTCTCAGAATGTTTATATTTGATTAAAGTAAATAAGGTAATACTATAGTTGTTTTATATAATATACACTATATATATTTAAGTTTTTGTTTTTAATTTTCACCACAAAGAAATAGGAAAATTGCTAAAACTAGCACGTTCATGATACACTATTTCACTTTTACATTAATCATCTTCACTCTTAGATTTTTGATAGTAGACCATAGTACCCTTAATTAATTTTGTAGAAAATATATAGTTTAGAATTTAGGGTTAAGGGTTAAGATTTAAGATTTAGGGTTAAGAATTTAAGGTTTAGAGTTTAGGGTTTAAGAATTTAGGGTTTAGAATTTAGGGTTTAGGGTATAATTTAGGGCTTGGGGTTTCGAATTTAGGGTTTAGAATATAGAATTTAGGGTTTAAGGTTTATAATTTTAGGATTTAAGGTTTAGGGTTTAGAATATAGGGTTTAGGGTTTAGAACTTAAGGTTTAGAGTTTAAAATTTAGGGTTTAGGATATAGAATTTAGGGTTTATAGTTTATAATTTTAGGGTTTATGGTTAGGGTTTAGGGTTTAGGATTTAAATTTTGAAATAGTGTAATTCGAAAAAATAAAAAAAAAATATGTTTTTGTTTTTTTTTGTTTTTTATTTATTTTTTATTTATAAAGAATAGGGTATAAGAGTCTTTTATCCTTTAATGAAAAGTGCATTTTTGAAAATATCTTTTTTCTTAAGGTAAATATGAGTTAGTGTACCAAAAAATGTGTATTTATGTAATTCTCTCAAAGAAATAAGAAACATAGCAAATAAATAGTTTCAATTGATTTTAAATGCAGTGATAGAATCTGTAAATAAAAGGAAATATAAAAAGGAAATACTTAATATTGTAAATACAAAAGACTAATAGTATAAATAAAAAAACATATTTAATCTGCAATCTATGTTATGAAACAATTTTCATTATTGTGTTATCTCTTATCCAAATAACTCTAAAAGATACTTCAATTTTAATAATATAGATAATTGATTTTTGAGAAATTGTAACTAATAGCACATTGATGATACACTATTTCATCTTTATATTAATCATCTTTACCCTTAAAATTTTGCTAGTCAAAAGACTATAGTACCCTCAATTTAAAATTTTATAAAAAGTATATAGTTTAGAATTTAGGGTTAAGGGTTAAGAATTTAGGATTTAGGGATAAGAATTTAGGGTTTAGAGTTTAGGGTTTAGAATTAAGGGTTTAGGGTTTAGGGTTTAGAATTTAGGGTTTAGGGTTTAGGGTACAGAATTTAGGGTTTAGGTTTAGGGTTTAAAGTTTAGGGTTTAGGGTTTTAGGGTTAGGGTTTAGGGTTTAGAATTTAGGGTTTAGGGTTTGAATTTCGAAATAGTATAATTCGAAAAAAATAATTTTTTTTTATGTTTTTTATTTATTTAAATATTTATTTTATATATGTAAAGAATAAGGGTATAAGAGTTTTTTATCCTTTAATGAAATGTGTATTTTTGAAAATGTCTCCCTTTAAGGTAAATGTGAATAAGTGTATCCAACAATGTGTATTTATGCAATTCTCCCTTGAGGATGTCGATGCAACTTCACTCACAGTGATCCTCGTCTCTAATTAAGTCACCTCACAACCTGCAAACATCGTTCATTACAATATTTGGCATCGTAAGGTCATAGAGAAAGAGTACCAATAGAAATCTACTTCCACATTGTTTACTCCAAACGCAAGGTTTTTTGCCTCTGGACTAGCTCCAGCTCTGTGTATTGCTTCAAGGTTGTCTCCTTCAGCAGAACACGAGAACTTGGAGTCGATGTGATATAGTCTCCAGACCAACTGTCATCTGAAACATCTCAGCTTCAGTTCATGAAGTGACAGTCTCTGGTGCTCTGGCACTTAATCTGATCGAGCAAGATGAGGTGGAAGTGGATAGGCTTGATAAACTGAAAGCTTGCAGGATGAAGGAAATCACATTCAAGAAGCAAACCGAGCTTGAGGAGATATACGATCGTGCTCACATAGAGATAAAGCCTGAGGTTGTTCGTGAGAGGATCATGTCGTTGGTTGATGCTAGAAACACTGCCTGCTGAGCTATTAGCTGAGATAGGAAGAAGCGTTTAGTAGGAAGCAGATATTGGACCGAGTTGAGAAATGGATGGGAGCTTGTGAGGAAGAGAGTTGGCTTGAAGACTATAATAGGGTAAGTGCATGCGAAGAGGATCGTAGCACTTGTTAAGATATACGTTTTCAGTGTTTTGTTGTAAAACATGATAGTTTGCAAACAGTAAAAACATCACAATACAAAGGATCAAAATTGTGGCAAAAAGAAAAAAATATTTGGAATACATTCATTCACTCAAAAGACACAACACTGTAGTATAAAAAAGAAACTTACTTGTAAACTTAAACAGCCTATGATTTATAAACTCTTGTAAATTGTTTATAAAGATTACAAACTCTTACAAATGATTTTATAAACTCTTATTAGTTATTTTTAAACCTTTATAAAACACTTATTACTACACCTATTAATGATAAAACTCTTGTAAATGGTTTTATAAACCATTATAAATATTTTTTATAAACCGTTATAAATTATTTATAAATATTTATTAGAAATTATAAACACTTTTAAATGATTTATAAAAATTTATTAGAAATTATAAAAACTTATAATTGGCTTTATAAAGATTTACTTATACATTTTTATATGGATTTGTAATTTTTTTCTAAATGATTTATTAACTCTTATAAATTGTGTTATGAAGATTATTAAACTCTTAGAACTTTTTTTATAAACCCTTATAAATAGATTTATAAAATTTTATAAGCAGTGTATAAACTCTTATAAATGATTTTATAAACCCTTGTAAATATTTTTATAATGATTTTTAAGTGTTTTATAAACTTGATAGATGACCATATAATTTTATTTTTTAAATAATGGATCATAAAAAGTTTATAAACTATTGTAAATGGTTTATATACAAAATTGTTTTATAATTCTTATTGTTGGTTTTATAAACCTTTATAAACACACAAAAATAGGTTTATTTATCATTATAGATACTTCTTTCTTGCAAACACAATTAATCTATAAAAAAGATACATAAATAGATTGAGATTTTAATTTGTAGTTTTGATTGCGAAATTGTTTCCACCAGACTGCAAACAAACTCACAAACCATTAAGGTATGAACGTTTCTGTGTCTTGCAGTGAAAGGCATTGATAGTTACCTGGTTGATTGAGTAGACTCTAGTTATAGTCTTGACAAGACTTAACCTTTGTATTTTTTCTTTCTTCTGATAAAAGGCAGCGGAGTACTGGAAAAAGAAGAGATTGCAGAGGATGTAAGAAGAGAAGTGCATACAATGCATCACCTAACTGGTCAGTCAAACATTGTGGAGCTTAAAGGAGCTTATGAGGATAAGCATCTGTGTATTTGGTCATGGGGCTTTACGCAAGTGGAGTTTTCTTCGATAAAATTATGCAAAAAAATTCTTATAAATCAAACAAAAAAATTATTTATAAATTCTTACTATTAAACATATATCCATGATGCTTTTAATTTTTTTTGAACCAATTGAATGATTTTTTACGCCCTTATATAAACTCTTACAACTCTTAAAATGATTATATAAACTCTTATAAATTTATTTATAAACTCTTATAAATTGATTTATAAACTCTTATATAAACTCTTATAAAATGATTATATAAACTCTTATAAATTGATTTATAAACTTTTATATTTTTTTGTAAACTCGTATAAATAATTTATAAACTCTTATAAATAAAGGAGAGTTGTGAGTAATGTTTTGATATGAATAATCATAAATGATTTTATTAACCCTTATAATGATTTAGTTAACCCTTAAAATGATTTATAAAATTTTATAAATGGTTAATAAAATTCTAAAAATGGTATATAAACCTATTTTTAACAAGGAATATAAACCTTTATAATAAATTTATTCGATCTTATAAATGATTTATAAACACTTAAAAAATCCTTTATAAACGATTTATAAACATTTATAAATGATTTATAAATTACACAATATTCATGATGCATTTGATTTTTTAAATAGTTTGTAAATCCATATAAATTGTTCTGTAAATCCTTATAAAACTCTTATATAAACTTTTAAAATATATTTATATGAATAATATTGATATATATGATTTTTTATGGATTTAATATTGGTATATATGATTTTATATGATTTTAATATTGATATTGATATATTTATTACTTTTCATCAAGTCCTCTTAGCTTTATAACGCTTGAGAAAAATCAAAGACCCCGTCGCCATAACTCATAAAATAATACTACTGAAATCCAACATGGGAGATCCAACTCTATAGCCACGACTCTCATTTGGTTACTGGTAAAACTTCTGCCGAGACAAGATTATGGCAGTGAATGGAGATGGAGACAGCTAAAAGGCTTGGACATAGTTTTATTACATTATGTTTTGCGAGGGGATGGTGAGCTGCTACTGCTGCTGTTACTGCTGCTTCTTTTTCCTCTCAATGGCCTGCACATTACGCAACAACAAATCAATTCTATTAGATTAAGATTATGTTTTGCTACTTTATGAGATTCATTTCTTGTATATCTTGTTTTGTGTAGAATATCTAGACAAAAAGTGGAGATGTAACATGAGTTTGTGCTACAGAAGCATATTATTTATAAACTTTCATAACTTTCGTATAAACATTTATAAATGGTTTATAGATTTTATAACTTGTTTTATAAGCTTTTATAAATGGTTTATAGACTCTTATAAATAATTTTACATATCTTGATAATTTTTTTATAATCCTTTATAATGTGTATAAATTTTATAAATTATTTTTATAAACCATTATAAATCTTTATAAATTGATTTATAAATCTTTATAAATTCACTTTTTATTCATTTTTATATCCTTATTATTTTATTTGTAAACTTTCATAGATTAACTCTTACAAATGGCTTTACAAACCTTAATATTTAAAAAACCCTTATAAAACCTTTATTAATCTTAATGTACACTTACAAAGACTTTAAAATAAATTTTGAATGGTGCAAGTTCTTGTGGTGTAAGGAGAGTTTCTTTAGTGACAAGATTAGGGTAAAGAGTTGTTAAAGGAAGCATACGAGAAGAACCTCCATAGATTTGTGATCCAGGTAAGTATATATATGTTCCTCTGTTGAATCCAAGACTAGCAAGAACTAAGTTGCTTCTTCTGGTGTTAGTGGACACCTTCCTGTTTTCCTCAACTCTTCTGAAGAAACAGATCTCACAAAACAAAGACAGAAAAGTCAACAAGATTCATTTTATAAACATTAAAGTGAGAAGTTTTTGTATGATTTTTTTTTTACTTTGATTCCTTGAAACGAAATCTATTGTCCATCTAAGAAGATTGCTTGAATTCTTAAGTGAGTCTCTGAGCTGCAAAAAAGCTCCTCCTAGAAGATAAACAACGAGTAAAACCAGTTGATACCTTAAAGATCATTTATACCAAAAAGATTAATTATAAATCTATATATACCTTCAATATGTGGATGAGTTGATGAAGAAGTGACCCCCACAAAATTTAAGGCCATGAAGCATTGTAAAATTAAATGTTTCCATGTAAAGCAAAATGTTTATAAAAATTTATACCTGATTATAAGGGTTTATAAAATCATTTATAAGAGTTTATAAAATAATTTATAAGGATTTGTAAAATCATTTATAAGATTTGTAAAGGTTTATAAACTAATTTAATAAGATTACTAAGTTAATGTATAAAAAACTTATAAAATGATTCATAAAGGTTTATAGGTTAATTTATAAGAATTTATAAACAAATTTATAAAAGCTTATAAAATAATTGAAGGGTTTAGAAATTGATTTATAAATCTTTATAAATTCATTTTTATTCATTATTAAATCCTTATTATATGATCTATAAAATTCCATAAGTTAACTCTTAGTCTCTTACAAATGGCTTTACAAACCTTATAAATTGTTTATAGACTCCTACAAATAATTTTACATACCCTTATAAATGGTTTTTATAATCCTTTATAATGTGTATAACTTTATAATTTTTTTTATAAACCCTTATAAATTATTTACATACCTTTAGAAATCCTTACAAATTATTTTACAAACCATTAGGTAAAGCTTTATTATCTTTTGTTCCTCATCTGTTACTGATGTGACACTGAGTGGTTCATATATCAGTTGCTGGACCGTAGAATTCAATGGAGACTTGATAGAAGAAAGTCTATGACCTCCTCGTGCGTCCCTCTTTACTCTTGTAACCAAATGTTGTAACCAAATGATCTTTCCAAGAATGTAGATCTCTGTCTTTTCTTTACTAGCGTGATAGCGTGTTTCAATGCGTAGTATATCTCTACCATTAGAATTAGTAGTAAAGTCAGTCCTGAAAGATTAAACAACATTAAAAACATGCAAACAGAGCAGTTACATGTCTCATTTCATTCACCACTCACCCTGAATTTGCCCATTCTCCAACCCAGCCGAAACCATGATGAGCTCTGCAATGAACCCATTCAACAATCTTTAGCCATATACAATATTAAGTCATGAAAACGAAAGAAGGGTCAGGTTTCTTACTTGGTTGTGTTGGCTGAAATAGGGACAAGCCAATGCAATGTCCTCTCCATCTCGTCCTTAATTTGTGTAACCGAAAGCTGTCAGGAAAATCATAAGATACCACTTTTTTTATTAGTGAGACTAGCCAAAAAAACATGTTCTTTCTTCAGTTTTGTAGATCAGAGAGTGTAAACAAGAAGACCTTACCCCTTTATCGACATTGAAAGACTTAATCTTGAAACGAAGAGCCAGTTTTATACCAGGTGGCAAGCTTTGGTACAAAAAATCCCTTGCATTTGAAGTTATAGAGCTTGTAAAAGCGACCAATATAACCCATCAAAACACACATTAGAACCAACCAAAACCAAATGAAGCAATGGTACGTTTTGAGTACTCACAAGTGTATCAATCTGCACAATTATATTTGCATAATGTAAAGCAAGACCAGCAGGTCCCAATCTTCTATCATGATCTGTTGCTCCTTTCTTAGCTGGTTTATCATCTAGGAAAATAATAAATTTATTGTAAAAAGGAATTTAGCTTCCAGTGTTAATAGTTAATTATTGACAAGAGAAAATAGAATGTGTTCTGAAATGGAGAAGTGGACGAGAGAACATTCTAAAGCTTAGATAAATGCACATGGTGGAAAGCACATAAAGGAGGAACTAACATACCAGCACCACCAAAGATATGATGAATCTCTAGCAACAAGAAATGTACAATGTCTACTAGTTTCTCCATCACCTGTAATACAAATTAGCCGTTAAGATAAACACATCACAATAATCTAATTCCAGTTTTAAAAGATTTTTCTACCAAGGGAGCTAGTTTGGCTGTATTATAGTTTGTGAAATGCAAATTTAAATGACAAAAGAAGCAAGTAGTACCTCTTCGTGACCTCTTGACCACAAGGACTTCTTCTTTAAGCTTTCCACTACCTTTCTCTGGGATTCAAGCTCCGTTTTTAAGATTGCAAGGCCATCACCTATGTTTAAGAGATAGGATTGTAACGGCAATGATGTTTCAAAAATCTAATAAAGCAGGAAAGTATGTTTTGATAGTTACCTCTACTGCTACTAGCTGAGTTATCTTCTTCTCGTCACTTTTGCTCATGGTCTCTCTCCAATCGATCCAGTACTTGGAATTCTTGGTATAGTTCCTGAACCCAAAAGAGATATATCTGAGTAACATCATGACAAAGAACTAGCAATTTTTGTATGACACATAGATACTAACACAAATATGTAAGCAAGAAGAATTATATATGATTTTTAGAGTTTCTAGAAAGTATTCACTTACAGAAGTATACTGCACTAGAACCATCAGCTGGTCAACAACTAAGACTGCTTCTGCATTCAACTGCCTTTGAGGGGTTAACTGAGGGGTTAACTCTTTGACGATCCTGAGAACACACAAAAATTTGAAAAAAAATCAAAAACTACAGACACAAAGATGTAACATAATCTCATTCACAAAGATTCTCTCTAAATATACTTGTCAAAGTAGCGCTGTAGATTATGCCACTGGAAGTCTTTAGTTCGGTACTTCTCCCGAGAAAACTTGTAGTTCCTGCCTGTAAACATAACAAAGTTTAATATCTGCAAATCTAATTGACCTGCATCCACAAAACCACTTCTTAGTCAATACATCCCAAAAAGTTTCAATTTTTAAGTCAAATCAGCTTGCATTCAATTGCAATTGCAATTGGAGACCATCCGATGCGGAGTAGTGGGGCAGGTGACGAGACGATGGTCTTCAAGTCTCTGTCAGGAGAATCAGCACCTGAGATGAAGGATGGGACGAAATCGATGCTAAAAATTTGAGGAGGCAGATGAAAGAGGATGAGGGCGACGAGGTCGGTGATGATGACGACGTGGAGGTAGTAGGCGAAAAAAAAAACGGCGTCTGTGAGATGAGAGTGGGAGGGGTACATTTAGGTCATCTAGGTATTTACGAAAATGTCCCTTTCTAAGATAAATCTAAACTAGTGTACCAAATAATGTGTATTTATGCAATTATCTTATTTATTACTATGTAAAAGAAATGGGTCTATGTTAGATCTAACATTCTATTAAACAAACTTGGCTTTTGTTGGATCCAAGAGTACAAAAATTTTTGGCTTAAGCGAAAGATAAAAAGATATATTACTCGGCCCAAACTCCAATATTCGGCCACTTAAGTTAAAAACCGTTAATTAATTTTCATATAAACAAAAAAATAGAAAACGAAATGGAAAACAAAAAAGAGATCACCAGAAACGGTCGTCTCCTCTTGACCGACGAACAATCTATGAGATGAAGATTGAAATTGATGGTGATATTTGAGAGCGTCAACTTCATATTTAAGAAATTGAAAGATATTGATTAGTAATTAGTTTGTTTTGATTGCTTTTACAAAGAGTTGAATTTTTGTTTTTTGTTTTGTCATAAATCCTCATGAAAAAGGTTTAATTTTCACAAATGAAGAGTTTCTTAGATCTGAAATTATTTTAAAGCAACCAGATGAAGAAGGGGTCTTTATTCTAAACATGAATCACTATAACGCGGTTAAAAACATGTTAGTTATAAGTCACTTGTGTTTATGCAAATTTTTTATTTGATAATGCTAGCATACTTTTGTTGTTTCCATAGTCTAACAATAAGAAGTTTTTCTTTACTTTTTTGCATGTTATATGAATTTTATTACCATGTTACAATAGGGTGGAAAATTATTAAGAACAAAATTGTAATATTAAATAAGACACACGATTAATCTATACATATAGAATAAACATAAGTAGACAGTTACAAACACTTACATTCTCGTCAGCCAAAATGACTTTCATGGTTTCCCCTAATATGTTTTGTTTCCAAGAGTGTAGAACCTTCACATTAAAAAATCAAGTATTCTTCCAGGGCCTCAAATCGTTAATGTCTGACGCTCTCTTTAGAAATTTTGTATGTTAGAAGCCATAGGTTTCTTTGATGGCAGTGTTTTTTTACGGTAGTGGTTTCAATAGGAAGAGGGTCTTAGATATTTATAATACTTTACGGTACAAAGAGGTTAAAGGGAGATGTGCTTAGATTATTGGGAAACCTTGGGGCATACTCCAAAATCGATATAATCTATCTTATTAAAGTAAAAATACTTTAATCTTTTGTTTGGAAACATAGATAGTTGTATTTAAAATAAGTATGTTTGAAAACATGAATATCAAAAATTGATAAGATCTTTTATTTATTGTTACAAAGATTTTCTATGTATTTAAATTCGTAAATATAACTAATTTTTGTCACTAACAATATTTAAAAATATTTGTTTTTAACAATATTTCGGGTCGGATTGCGGGTCAGATTTCCGTGTATTTTTACATTTCGGGTCGGATTTTTCAGTTCGGATTCGGTTCGGATTTCAG
>JABAYD010020160.1:0-14353 GCA_014822095.1 Diplotaxis tenuifolia
CTACAGCTTGGTCTTGTTTCTACATCAACAACTTTCTGCTAAGAGACTCTGCTAAGAGACTCTCTGCTAAGAGATTTGAGATAATCATGCCCTTAACAATGTTTTCCTAATTATTCAATCTAACATTCTAGAAACAAAGAACATAACGGCGGATAAGATTCTACGAGGTGCTCGAAATTCTTTTCTACTATAGTTATGTTGATTATGTTTCACTGATTTGGTTTCCTGAATCAGTGTCTAATTCGATGAATATATTAATTGTTGGCAAGAAAAAAGAGTGTGAAGCACAACAATCATTGTCCAGATATTCATTCATCACAAGAATTCGCTACAATCTGAATCTGATGTGCCATCATTTCTAGAAACACTTAATTCATACTCACCAAGTGAAAAAAGCACACTGCTTCCTTGAGTCACACGCTACTTTTTGTTCTATCAAATTAATTTCTGCCCTTTCTTCCTCCATAAGTCACCAAACATCTTCATCCCTGACCCTTTCTTCTTCCCACTTCCTGACCCATCATCCCAATCATCAGCAGCCATCCCCGGTGATCCTACAAACCTGCCTGCAAAATGCTCCTCCATCGACCCGCACCGCTCTGAGAACCCACCATTCATCTCAGCTCCTCCAGACAGAACCGCAGCTGCAGCATCTGCTGCCTTCTTCCATTGCTCAGTTTGCACTTTCAGCTTCTCCATCTCAGCTTCTAGACTCTCTTTTGCTTCTTCCGTGGATTCAAGCTTCTTCTTTAGCTTCGCCGTGTTCTCATTACTTTCTTCCAGTTCTGCCCTAATCTGACTCACCTTTGAAGCTATCTCATCTTCTTTAGCCTTTGCGCAGGACATTTCTGAGTCTGTCTTCTTCAACTGATCCTTCAAGCTCTCGTTTTCTTTGCTAAGTGATACCCTTTCTATCTCCATGTCGTAGAGTCTCGCTTTCAACACGTTGATTTGGTGTTCTTCATCATTACCTTCTTTTGGTTTCTCAACAGGAAGAACCTCGAAGACATCAGTCTCTTGATGTCTAACATCTCCAGGGATGTCGTCTCTCTCCGGAGCATTAGGGTTTGGTTTCTTGTTTCTCTTCTTGTAAAGCTCTTCTTGAGCACGTTTCTTGGCAGCTTCAGCTTTAGACAACTGCTCTTTGAGCAATCTCAACTCTTCTTGAGCTTGTCCTAGCTGTGACTCCAAGCCGGAGATGCGACTTCCAAGCTTCTTCTGTGTCAACGGATCACTGTGAGGCCCACCACTCCTCGGAGATCTACGGATAGGGGCTAGCTTTGGACTGTGGTCTGTAATTGGACGGTGGAGATGATTTGAAGCAGAGGAAGCTGATGATGCTGATAACCTCAGTCTTGGAGATTGTCTTTGAGGCAACTCTGAACCTCCTCTAACACTACTCAGATCACACAATAACATACAAAAAAGTTTGCATATCACTCAGGCCAGATATAGAAACTAACAACAATAATGATTTTCAAATACAATTCCAAAATAAGAAATTTTCTAGGTGAAGTATAGTTTGTACTAGTTACCTTGGTTTTGGCATAATGATCTTCAAATTGTAGAGTCTCCAAGATTTATGATCTAATGAAATTAAAGCATTACTCAGATTAAAGCAGATATGCTTATATATCAATATCACATACAAGAGTTGTGTGAGCCACGCGCAGGCAAGTGCGAGTGGCTATGTTAAAGAAAACTTCATTATCGAAGTCAAAACAGAGAAGTGTGTGCACAGTAAATAAAAGTAAAGTCATTACTTTTTCTTTCACTCAAACGCATTACAAGATTCATAGAGAAGTTACTATGTTCAATTTCTCATACACAGGAAAAAAAGAATACATGAGGTAGTGAAAACGTAGAAACTAACCTTTGAAGAAGATGAAGAGAAAGTAGAGTTTGCAGGTGAACACGAGGGAGTGAAGAAGTTAATAAGAAGAGGAAATGTTTCGAAAGTTCAGGTTTGATTACTTAATTTGGTTAATAAGAACAAGAACACAAAGACAAGAAAGCTCAAAATATGGAGAAAAGAGAAAAGGTCGTATAGCTTTTGTTGTTATTGTTCTGAGAGTGAGAGTGAAGAGGGTGAGAGAGAGAGAGGCAGAGAGAGTTGAGATTTATTTCGAGGCACTTCTCTCAATCCAAGAATAAGAGAGACGTTTGAAGATTTTTGAAATAAAGCAATTAAAAAGAAAAGACCATTAGTGACGAAAAGGACCAAAGTGTAATCCTACTCTCTTAAGGTCCCACATTTACACTGTAATCATAATGTTTTTTTCACTTTTATTACATTCTGATTCCGCATCTTTTGCATTATTTGATTTTGGGTGACACAAACATGACATATAAAGTATCTTATGCGAGATCATTATTTAAAATTTTGATATTTGTATCGATATCAAGACTAATAAGTAGCCAAACTGTAATATATATATATATATATATATATATATATTTTAGGAGCTAAGTTTGTAATACTTATTTTATGTCTAATTTTCTAATACATTCGTATATTTTAAATGCATGTATGTATTCCTGATAAATTACGCACACATATTACACAGTTGGACACCATATGTGTACCCATTTATCTAGAGCGAGTTTACCGTCGGAGGCACATTGTGAAGCTTGATATCACTAAAAGAGACAATGTGGATATGACACATATTATGTGTCCAACTGCCTTTTGTGTAACCAAAATAGCTTTGTTTTGACTAAAAAAAATGGTGTTGAGTTTTATGGAAGAAACCAACAAGTTTGGCTTTTGTAACTAAATTTTCGATGACTTGCAATAAATGATAAAGCACAATGTAGAAAATTAGGTATCAGTTACTTGAAAATTTATTCCTCCATATATTTTATTAATTAGTTATCCACTCCCCAATATATTTTATTGGTCATTATAATAAATTTTGATGTATAAAAACTTATATTTATGTATAAAATAAATTATAGCTTCTTCTCTTCTTTATTTTGATATCCATAATGTATATGTTTTTTTATAAATTTATAATATTTATATAACATATATATTGGTAGTTATGGATGGTGAAACCGTGGACGAAAGATGGGTGAATTTGATGGATGTGGTGGTTACAAAACAGTGGATAGGAAATGGTGGTTACGTGTGTATGTTATGGATGCATTGTAACTATTGTGGACATGATTGTTGTGGTTGAGATACAAAAGATATAAAGTTTCTAACACATAATATAGATGTGATATGATGGGTATGTATGATTTTGTGGACGAGGTCTTGTGGATTAGATTTCGTGGACGAGATCTTTTTTGAACACAAATTATGAGAAATATAAACAAGGTTTCATAAAAGAGGTTTTGTATATGAGATCTCGTGGACAAGATCCGGTGGATAAGTTTTGGTATATGGTGGACGGGATCTTGTGGATAAGGTTTCGTGGACAAGGCTTGTGGATGAGATTTTATGAAAACTGAAACTTCATGTTATCATCATAGTGTTCAAATACTCTCATCTAATCACATAAATATATTCAAATATTCTCATCTCATTACCAAAATCTATTTGAAAGCAAGAGAAAAAATGATAGGTTTTAGTTCAATCTAAAATACATCTAATGATCTGAGATAATGAATATTTAATTTTGTGGACATAAGACTTTTGGTAGACTCGTGTATATGAGATAAATGAGCACAAACAACTTATTTGTTGATGAACATTGTGGCATTAGACTAGAAAAACAACACAGAGAGCACAACAATCAGGATATGACAGAGCTGATTGAGAAGGTGTACTTCACCACCGAGTACACCACCAGACATCTTCTTGTTCTTCAACATGAACATATTAGCCGCTGGCTCACTGCAATTAGGAATATATAGAATCAAATCTAGTGAAATATTACATACACTACACATTGAATTACTCAACATTAAATCAACGAGTATACTACAAATCCAGATTCAAATAAAAAAAACTTTAATAAATAAATGTCAATCTTAAAAAAACTTACATGTTCTTTAATTCATATGGAACCAAAACAAGATCAGATTTAGGGTAAATCTTTCACCGCCAAGAACCTTGTGCACATGCTACTCCCTTCCGAACAAGCGGTAAGCTTTCGATTTCATATAAGAAGAGAGTTCAAATACTTCTTCTTCTTCTCGTCGCCGGGATTTTCTCTGAACGGGTGGGGTGATGTGTGGTCAAGAGGTTAGGTGGACGGGTGATGTGTGGTCAAGAGTGGAGTAGTTGCAAAGTGTGTGTTTGGTGGTGTGTGGATGGGGCTTGTGTGGTTGGGTGACGAGCAGTGGTTAGACAAATTGTGAAGTGGTGAGAAATCAAGGATATGTGCTGAGGACGTTATCTTCTGGTCTCTGCTGAAAGGGGCATATTGCTGGAGCTCGTATTGGCTATCAGCCGCGTAGAATCTCTAGAGGATACATAAATCTTTTTGTTCTCTGAAAATTGTGAAAAAGAAGCAGAGAGTAGCAATTAAGTCGGAGAAAACAATGATGTCCAACGCAACGACGGAAAATTGTGGGAATCAGAGTTCTAACGAGCTAAATAGAGGAGGAGCACAGATGATAATCGATTTTAGGAGTTTGAAAAGTTGAGAGTAAGAAACAGATCAAGAAAGCACAGATTTAGAGAGGAGGATGAGAGATAGTTACCATTCGTAGAAATTGCGATGGGTTATTTGATTTTGGGGTTTAGAGAGGTTGAGAATAAGAAAAAGTCAAAAAAAATGAGGATATAGGAAATTCATGTTTCCAATTTCTGGATCGAGAGCAAAATAAAAAAAAAATGAAGAGAAAAAGGGGTTAGGGTTCGTCGAGAATGGGAGAGAGTTTTGAACTTAATTGGAAAACTTTCTTGTTGGTTTCGGGAAAGTAAATGAGTTAATTTTTTTTAAAAGACAAATGGATTAGTGGGCTGGTTCAGTTTCTAGTCAGTTCCTCTAGTTAGGGAAAGCAACCAAATTCATTCCTACACTAGCTAGAGGGCTTATTGGACAATTTAACATGACAAAGTGTTCTATATTCACAATGTGTCTCTTAGGGTAATTGGAAACTTAAAATGTGTCTTTTAGAGTAAATTTTTCTTTATCTATAGGTCTGACATTGTTTGTTTCTTTTTGTCGGTTTCAACAAAATTCAAACTCTTTTCTCTATATGTAAACAAAAAAATCTAGTATATTCTAACGTTCTCTTTTCAAAACTGTTTGATATATAACATCTCATAAACAAATATTTGAAAATTGAAATACTTTTCAAGTTCCCACAAAACAACAAAGTCTAAAGATTTATAATAATTTCATTAGAATAACATATACTATTAAATTTTGGCAATTTGCATAAAATAGTTAAAAACGTGAAGAAAGACCATAAATAATGTCTCAACCCCTACATCCGAATATGTTGTAAGACACAAGGTATTATTGTTCGAAAACGCGGCCGCCTAACAGCCCGGGCGCTCGGCGTTCAAAATCCATTTCGATTTTACCCAAATCGGTACAATTAACCGGATAACAATTCTCCAGTTTCGCGCAATTAAAAACAAAATAATTGTTCCACATCAGAAGAGTTGAACCCCTAACCTTTTGCCGCAACATAAGACTCTAGTACCATTGGCCTATATTGCTCGTTTGTCTAATTCTACACATGTATTAATATATATATATATATAAGTATATGTATAATTAAAAAATAATAAAAATTAATTTCTGTGTATATTCCGATTAATCTTCGATTTTTTGTAACTCGCTAAGTTTGGAATCACTGCTCCACTAGCGCCTAATGTAGTTTCGAGCATGGGTTATTACTAATTACTAGTTGCTCATGTGGTTCTTATTATTTTGTGTCTATTTACGTATATATATTTTAGTCATGAGTAGACGACTACCTTTAAACAACAAAAGGAAAAATCTGATATATTTTGAAACAACATAAAAGAAATATGTAAGTAAATTCTGCGCCACTATGATTTGTGAGAGTAAGTAGCAACTAACCAGTAACAACCACCTTTAACTTTTGTTATACACGGTGATAATGTTGGTTATGTAATTCGAGTATGTGATTGGTTATTTGCTAGACATATATATGTCGACAAGAAAATAAACTAAAAGGTTAAACCCTTGAAAATATTGGTCAACAGTCTCCGACTTTGACTTTTCTTCTCGCTCTTATACCAATCAAGGAGACAAAACACATAAGGTAAGAGGCAATTGAACCTGTGCTCGAAAACACGAACGTCTAGGCGATTAATAGCCCGGCTAGGCGTTCGGCGGCAAGGTAACGCCGCGAGTAGTCGGCCAGTCAAGCGATTAATTGGTTCTAAAACCGATTTTATCTCGCATAATTGCGATAAATTTTCACTGCGAGCATTTATATTCAAAGCTTAGTTATGTATTATGACTATACGATCGGCTGAGATTTATAAGGGTCTTCTACCCTTCTCTCCACTATGAGTTACCGATGTGGGATCTTTCTGTTTTGTGTTATTAAAATTTTTTCGCAACTAACCAGTAACAACGACCTTTAACTTTTGTTATACACGGTGATAATGTTGGTTATGTAATTCGAGTATGTGATTGGTTATTTGCTAGACATATATATGTCGACAAGAAAATAAACTAAAAGGCTAAACCCTTGAAAATATTGGTCAACAGTCTCCGACTTTGACTTTTCTTCTCGCTCTTATACCAATCAAGGACAAAACACATAAGGTAAGAGGCAATTGAACCTGTGCTCGAAAACACGAACGTCTAGGCGATTAATAGCCCGGCTAGGCGTTCGGCGGCAAGGTAACGCCGCGAGTAGTCGGCCAGTCAAGCGATTAATTGGTTCTAAAACCGATTTTATCTCGCATAATTGCGATAAATTTTCACTACGAGCCTTTATATTCAAAGCTTAGTTATGTATTATGACTATACGATCGGCTGATATTTATAAGGGTCTTCTACCCTTCTCTCCACTATGAGTTACCGATGTGGGATCTTTCTGTTTTGTGTTATTAAAATTTTTTCGCGTAAAATATAATATGTATTGTTGGGGAGTCGAACCACTGACCATAACATGTTCCAACTTCAACGCTCGCCAATATGCAACATAGTCTAATTATGTATTTTAGTATTTATATGTTATTGTATTTATATATTTATAATAAAAATATTAAAATCTAATCTCCGATTAATTTCCAATTAATTCCCGATTAATCCCCGATTTGTTGTATAGGCGCTAGACCCAACCCGAACGCCCGACTAGCGCCTAGCAAATTTTTAAACATGGGATTGAACACAAGCCAACTTTTTCTATTAAAACTGAAATTTATGTTTTTCTTTTCTTTCTTCCCGTCCAATAGGAACAAGACATTGTATGAATAAATCATCAGATTCAGACCCACTAGAGTTTCCATTACTACCCTGTCAATTGCCAAGTAACTTCAGTTGTTGCACTTGTTGTCGTGGCAACATGAACCTCTGCTAAAGACTATAGTCATCATCATCTGTTCTTTAAAACTATATGGACCATTAATGACCAAAGGTGGTGGAAAGTTGTGGAAGCTGTCGTCTGTTCATGTAAGAGCTCCATGTTTCTCCCATCTCGGTATTGCAGCACATTGCCATGTCAAATGAAATGGATACATGAGTAAAACAAAGAAGCTAAGAAAAGATGATGAGTTTTTTTCACCTGTACAAATACTTTTCATGCAACATCTATTGAAGCTAGGATAGTACTAGAAACACCAGAAGTAACATCACTGAGTTAGCTCTATGAAAATATCATTGAGTTACGCATTCTTCAGAGGCTGTAAAAATTAACAAACCATAAAGCAAATGGGACATTCTTATAGATCATGGCAGCTTTCATCGTCTCTAGGATAGCAAGGAGAAAGCTTAGACACTACAATGAGTTTCCTAAGCATCTTAATATCAATATCTTTATTCATGTATATACAAACCTTGTGGCTAGGCCTGCGATTCCGAACCAAACCGAACCGACCATTTGACATTTCGGTTTTTGTTCGGTTACGGAGAAGAAACCGTTCGGTGGAGATTTGAAAATATATCGGTTATCGCTTCGGTTCGGTTCGGATAGGGGTAACCGATCGGGAACCTGAAAATTACTTAACCGAAGTATAAATATCCTTCTTAACCTTAATAGTCGGCAAATCTAAGTCTGAGCCGTTTCAGAAACATAATCCTCTCTCTAATCTTATCTCTCTAATCGATCGATAGGATCTTCTCTTCTTGATTTGAGGTTAGTTCTTCTTCTTCTTTACGTTTATGATTATGATTTATTGGGGTTAGGATGAATAAAGAGTACAGTTTCTTCAAAAATGATTTGGGATTAGGGTTTGCGTTTTGATTTTGGGATTTGGGGTAAAGGTCTAAATCGATTTGGGATTACGGTTTCTCACTTTACTTGATTCGATTTCACTTTCTATACATCTCTTATTAGAGATTGTGTGTCGATTTTGTATATTAGGGTTTGGGTTTCAAATCGATTTTGGGATTAAAGTAAAGAGCAAAAACGATTAATGTTGAATGAATGTCTGATTTCACTGTCTCATTATCTCATACTTTGACTAACTTGATTTTTTATCTAATGTAAATGTCGGCTTATGAAGATAACATTAATGATAAGAATGACGATGATCAACTTGGAGAAGGGATTGAATCAATGGGAACTCAAGCTGGTGGAAAGAAAAGGTCTGCTTCAGAGACGTCAAGTACTGATCTGCCTCAGCCCAAAAAGAAGAAGCAAGTTCACATAGCAGAGGTGTGGCAGTATTTTATTCAGAGGGAAGATGACCCGGCCATTGCCAACTGCCGTTATTGTGGTCTAGGTATAGGATGCGACTCAAAGAGGAGCAGAACAAGTGCCATGAAGAACCATATAGCTCGATGTAAGTTGTATGAACTCTATAAGTCTAGTGGCACCAGACGATGTTAGGTAGTGATAGTACTGGTGTAATGACTGCAGTGAAGTATGATGCTAGCTTGTTTAGGAGATCTGTGAATGAGATGATAATGTTGAATGAGCTGCCATTTGCTTTTTTGGAATCTGAAGGTTTTAGGCGTTTTTGTCAGAATATGTTACCTATGTTCACGGTTCATTGTAGGAGGACAGCAACAGAAGAAATATTTGGTATGTTTTTGAAAGAGAAAGAGACATTGAAGCACTTGTTCAGTTCTGGGAAAAAGAGAGTCTCTCTAACCACAGATATATGGGTTGCTCCTACAACGTCTTGCATCTACATGGTTGTAACAGCTCACTGGATTGACAAAAACTGGAAAATGCAGAAGAGAATCATCTACTCTATTAAAACAGAGTCCTTCTTTTATCTACTTATAAAAGTCGTCATTTAAATTCGGACTCTTTATAGAATGTTACAAATAATATATGACATATTATAGATTGAACTGTATTATTTAAATTAAACCAACTAGGCATATTTAGATATCACAAAAATATGAACTATGGAAATTTACTAATATATGAAACCAATAGATTTCATATCTTAATAGTTCTTTAACAAATATGGAAATCTACTAATTATATGAAAAAAATATTTTGGAAATCATAATATATCGTTTGATTTACTTTTATTAAATAATTTACTGATTAGTTTTTTTTTAAAAAAAAAATATAAAGCAAAACTAAAAACCAAAGCTGAAAACGCGGATTATATTTTTATTTTTGTTTATTTACAAAATAAACTATTGCAATTTTTTTTACAAAAAAAAAATTGTCATCTTTTCAATTTTTAATTAGATGTTCGATTATTTAGATTTTTTTTTGTTGGTAATATCAATTCAAACTAAATCAGTTGATCTAAAAACTAAAAACCATAACCAAAAGCTGAAAATAAAAAATAGAAACTTAAAAAACCAAAAACCAGAAACCAAAATTTAAAACCAAATTTAAAAATAAAAACTAAAATTAAAAATTAAAAATTAAAAACTAATGCAAAACAATCATCACCACAAAGGATTAGTGATTTTATACCAAAACATATTTTAAATAAAGACAAAAACTAATTATATAAAATTTTAATTATAAAAAATTTCCGCGCTTGAAAAGCGCGGGTCGAAATCTAGTTAACTTTAAACCGGTGACAGATCACAAAGGAGAAATGATTGCTGAACATCTGAGGCAATGAGGATTGGAGCATTGAGAAGGTGTTCACAGTGACAGTAGACAACGCCAAGGGAAATGATAAGGCATTACGACTGTTTACAGAAGCTTGTAGGGAATTAGGACCAGA
The DNA here is from genome assembly GCA_014822095.1 of Diplotaxis tenuifolia. Classification (NCBI taxonomy): domain Eukaryota; kingdom Viridiplantae; phylum Streptophyta; class Magnoliopsida; order Brassicales; family Brassicaceae; genus Diplotaxis; species Diplotaxis tenuifolia. The sequence continues at coordinate 10,253 of JABAYD010020160.1, forward strand.
TGCTTTAGTTAAGAATGGGGAAGTGATGCATATGCGTTGTTGTGCCCATGTTTTAAACTTGATAGTCAGGGATGTTTTAAATGAGGTAAAAGAGAGTGTGGTGGCTATTAGGAATGCGATCAAGTATGTAACATCATCTGGTCCGCGACTAAAATCATTTCTGCTGAGGGTTCTCACAGGAAAAGTTAGTAGAGAAAGCTTAACTTTGGACTGTACCACGAGGTGGAACTCAACATATCTGATGCTCTGTGCTGCGTTGAAGTTTAGGGTAGCGTTTGAGAAGCTTTTAGTCGAAGACATGCTGTACAATGATTACTTCAATGAAGCAGAAGAGAGTGGACATAGAAGGGTTGGACCTCTAACTTCTGATGGGTGGGATGAGGTGCAAAGGCTAGTGAAATTTCTTAAAGCTCTTTTGTGGTTGCACATTGGCGTTTTCAGAATCCAAGACAGTGGCTTCAGCTATATGTTATAATGAGATTGTCGTCATTGAGAGGAATCTCATCAGTTTGAGCAACAGCAAAGATGGACTTCTGCAGATTCAAGCTAGAGAGATGAAGAAAAAGTTTGAGAAAAATTGGGATGGCCTTATTAACATGAATCCGCTTATCATCATTGCAAGTGTGTTTGATCCAAGAAACAAAATGCAATTTACTTGCATATGTTTTGACAAGCTATATGGTAAAAGGACAGTGTAGAGAGTTCCCATCTTAGAACCTCAATTAATACACTGATGAAGGATCTGTATGAGGAGTATGCGATGAAGATCCGGCCACAATCTCAAGGAGACAGTGTTGGTAACACAAGTGAGACTGTAGAACATGAGTTTGACATCTCTGATGATGATGAAGAGTATGAGGGAAGGGATTTTTTGTACTCAGAGATGGAATCTGAGGTGGCAAATGATGAAGGCAGTATCGAGCTTGATATTTACCTGATGGAAAAACGAGAGCCACAAACCACAGACAGGATGGGAAGGGAGTTCGATGTGTTGTCGTGGTGGAACCGTAATTCTTCTAAGTATCCAGTTTTATCAGAACTGGTGAAGGACGTTCTGGCTATCCAGGTCTCTGTTGTTGCTTCAGAATCAGCATTTAGTACTAGTGGTAGGATTTTAGATCCTTATCGGAGTTGTCTAACACCATATATGGTCGAAGCACTAGTATGCACACAACAATGGCTTCAAAATGATATTCATGCCGAGAAGCCTGCAAATTTGGTTCAGGTGTTTGAAGAACTGGATTTTCATGAGTCTTTAGGTAAGCATTTCACTTATTTTGTTAATATTTTTTATGTACTTTTTGTTAGTTGTATTTGATTTGCAATTGTGTAGAGACTTTGGGACAACCAAAACAACCTGAGAATTAGAGGTAATGTCATCTTCTTTACTCTTTAGTGTTCTGTCTCTTTAATTACGTTGTATCTTATGAACTGGTTTTTACCTTGATAAGTTGTAGGTTGCAGTGCGAGAGTGAAGGTGTTGATGGCATGTTCTTTTTTGGCTCTCTTTCTATGTTTGTGGACTTAAGTTAAGGTTTCTTTTCTCTGTTTTTGGTGAAACTATGATTTGAATCTATTGCTCTTTGCCTCTTTGAATGTGTGGTTGTGGCAAAGATACTTGGATTCAAAGTGTTTGATGAACTTTTGTTGATGTTTGGGAAAGGAATGTATGGGGTTTGAACTTTGAACAATCGAATGCATGTTGTTTAAATTTTGTGTGTGTGTTTCAGTTTTACAATTTTGTAAAGTTTATCAGGTTAACCGAAAAAATAACCGACAAACCGATACTAACCGATAACCGAAAACCGAAATTAACCAAACGGACCTTAAATAACCAAAAATTTCTGAGTTGCATCTAGTTTATATTCATAATCGGTTTCTTCGAATATTTGTTGATTCCAAAAATAATCGAATTTCGAACCAAACCGAACCCATAAATCAATCGGTTATTTGCGGAATTTTTTTTTCCGAATTCTGGTTAACCAATAACCAAAAAACAGTTCGGTTCGGTTTCGGAAAACCCGAAGTCGCAGGCCTACTTGTGACTTTGTATACTTTTCTTCCACGACTTGCCTCTTCCTCCCCACCAGCTTATTACCCATCTCACACATTTCTAACCTTTTTTCACTCTCCTACTTTCCACCGAAAACCTCCTCACTGACTATGGAGTAAGAGGCCAGGCAAAGTATCACTCTTCGCGCTCTGCTTCGCTTAAACGACGTCGTGGCGTTTAGTTTTTGGTTGATGGGAGATAAATGGTTCAACCAACACAAATTTGGTTAATGCTGGTTAGAGAGGCTCAACCATGGGGTTTTTGTTGCTATTTGCCTCAGCCATTTACGCACTTATAACACAAAGCTCTTTTCATATAGAAACACACAAAACTTAGTTCACATGATTTGGTTGTTGTGAACTATATAACATAGTGGAATTTATAAATTTGTAAAAATTATACAAATAATATTATAGTACTACGTGCTTTAAAAAGTATTTTCTCGGTTACTAGACATGCAAGTAAGTATACGTAAGACTTATTTCAAGTACGCAAACAAAAGCAATTCTTTAGTACAAGCCCGTACAGAACTGGGAGAAATGGGCCGTACTAGTATAATGCAATTCATATTACACTTCCCAAAAAATAAAATCTGCGCAATCAATCACGACATTAACTTAGTAGATTTCACGTTAATGACTCAATAATCTGACCATAGTTAAGGAGATGATTAATCAATCAATCACGACATTATCTTAGTGGATGAAAGGAATATTTTTTTATTTGAGAACAAAACGACGAATTAAATCGACATTATCTTAGTAGACTTCAAGCTAATGACTCAATAATCTGACCATAGTTTATACAATTCCTCCACGGGAGGCATCTCCTTCACAAATCTATCAAACTCAGTCGTCGTCCTTACTCCTCCTCCGCCGTTATTGCTCTGTCTGGAATCTTCGCCTATGTTACTACCTCCGCCATAACCACGGACGTCAGAAGTGGATGGAGACTCGAAAGGACCGGCGGCTACGATGGCATCCTTACCGGTGAGTTCTTGAACAACATTCTTGAAGCTACGAGCATCTGTCTCAACGTATTGTGTGTTAATGAACACAACTTTCATTGGCTCCGGTTTCACTTTCCCTCTTTTAGACATTATTAAATTTAAAAGGAAAAAAAAAAAAAAAGAGAGAACAAGATTGTCTCAGACCTTTAGTGTTGTGATGAATGATCTATAGTATGCCGTTTTAGAGTTCTCCCAGATGTTTGTAATTTTATATGCCTACTTGTGTGTGTATATATAGAGAAACGAGAATCATAAATTGATAATCAAATGATATATCGTCGTGGGGCACTGAAGCGGGTCAGTTTATTAAGTCAAATTTCATCTTATTTTAAAAACGAATTTAATATATTGTCCTATTTTGTGCTAAAAGTTGGAATTTATTATATTGTCCTACATGAAATAATAGATGATGACCTATAATTTTTTTTTTTTCCTAACGCCAAGACAAATTTTCGACGACCAGGTTTAGTCTAATATGTCATTTTAGTTGTGGTCGTTGAATTTCCAAATTATTTTATCTGTCGCTCGATGTTTAACATGTATGGTTCGTTCTAGAAAATTAGAAATGCTTCCCTTTTTTGACTAGGAAATGTTTACCTTCAAGTAAAGATTGAAGCATTTTCTAACTATATAGATTTTTTATTCCGCTATTGTTTGTTAATTACATGATTTTCTTAAACTTCGTCAATGAAATAAGTAATAACTAATACGATTTTTCCTAGTGGGTTTTAGTTTTAACAGCAACACTAGTTAAGAAATGACTATCGTGCTAAATTTGTAAAATTAACGCTAAGTCGCTAACCACGATTGTGAAAAAGTAAAAACAACAAAACTTTCTATATATATACATGTATAGTGTTCTTTCAAGTTAACACTTAGGACTGGACATTTTATCCGTTAAATTTGATTCGATTCGTTATTTGTTTCGATTCGATCCGAAAATTCCGGATATCCGTAAACTTTCGAAGCAAAGCAAATACTAAAATCCAATATCCGTTAAAAACGAAGCAAATCACAAATATTAAAATTTTGAGAAGCG